>PVJX010025634.1:0-26718 GCA_004027295.1 Dolichotis patagonum | reverse complement strand
CATCTTATTAAAGAGTTTCTGCATGTCAAAAGATGTTTCCAGCAAAGTGAAAAGAAAACCCACAAATTGGGAAAAAATCTTCATGGACAGCGCCTCAGACAAAGGACTTTTGTCTAGAACTTATAAAGAATTAAAAAAAATCAGACCCTCGAAATTCAAAGACCCAATCCAAAAATGGGCATCTGAAATGAATACACAGTTCTCAGATGAAGAAATACGAAAGGCAAATAAATACATGAAAAAATGTTCATCATCGTTAGTCATGAGAGAAATGCATTTTTTCTCATTTTAAGTGTTAAATAAATTATAGCCATATTGGAATGTACTTTCAATTTTTTTCTTAAATAGTTTTTTTTCTACTGCATAAAACTTACTTTCCAAGGTCACAGTGTATTTCTGGTATTTCTTTTGCTTTGGGAGATTCAGAAGTTATTTTCAGTAAACACCATAACTCTTCACTCATTTCAGGCTGAAAAATAATGCTGGTGAAGAGAAATATGCAGAATCTTGTTAGTGGTTTTAATTTGTATAATAAACTTTGAAGAAAACATCTCAAATTGATAGAAATAGTTGCTTTCAAATACATTATTTGACAACTACACTGTGACACATTTTAGACTTATAGTGAATGTCATTTGAAGTTTTTCACATTTTGGTGGTAAAAGAGCTTTATTATTCATGAAAAATGCAGATGTTGTTCATATCTGTTCAATAAATGTGTGCTGAAATAATATAAAACGTTTAACATATGAGTACTTTAAATGTTTTATGAGATGAATAACAGAAAAAGTCCTGATTTTTAATTGTCATTAAACTAAATTTAGTTTGTTGAATATATGCACAATTTTCATGAAAGGGTATTAAGTGATTATACACAAAGCTCTGGAGAGCTTTGTGTATAATCAGAATATGCTCAGTTCTGGGACAACAAGGACTATGATAGTCTCACTGAATAACTGAGATAGCAATGGAACTCTGCTATTTTTTTAATGTATGAATTGTAGCCAAAAAACATAGTGAATGTTTGTAGCACCACAAGTCATAAGAGCTAAATCTTGGAAATGTCCATAAACAGAAAAATGCATAAAGAAAATGAGGTACCAAAACACAAAGAAGTACTACTCTGTCATAAAGAACATAAATTTGAGTCATTTGCAGGACAATGCTTGCAACTCGAGACCATAATGTTAAGTGAAATAAATCAGACACACAAATACTGCATAGTTTCCCTTACATGAGAAAATCTAAAGTATAATTTAATGACAAAAATGAGAGACAGATAATAAGAAACTAGGAGACTGAATTTTGGCAAATGGGAAGAGTACCAAAAGATGGAGGTGGAGAGAGAAAAGCAAATGAGTATAAAAAGAAACAATATGTGTTAGGCACATGTACTAACTCCCTAAAATAAATATGATCACTATTTATTGCAAACATGTACTAATAAAAATAAAAACTAAAAATTGTATTTCAGTAAATGAAACAGTCTTAATCCCATTCAGAATTCTCTCTCTTGATTTAAATACATTTATTCCATTTTTTTGGAAATTTTTGTAAGCAGTTTTGGATTCCCCTTTCATTATTGTTTTTAGTTGTGCTGTCAAGGCTGCTTCATCCTGAATGAACTATAAATGTTTACTTTTTATGGTCATTTTGACTTTGGGGAGGGACCAGAATCACACACTACCAGATCTGCTGAATAAGGTGGTTGAAGATACACGTTAAGGTATTTACATGCCTGCCTTTCATTTGGATGTTATTCAGCAGTAGTATTCACCACATATTTGATCAGATTTTATAAAAACAGTTACAATTGGGTATTAATATTGAAACAAATAAATTTGTTTTAATAAATTTTTGGGTTAACAATTACCGTATGAGCCACGTTTATGTTTGACATCTATTTGAATATATAATGCAAAGAAAGTTTTTCACAATTATGTTATAAACACTTATCATTAAACTTTGTGCCAATATTTGCATGTTGTATAAATGTGTATGCATATGTATGTTTTCAGCATTACATAACATCTGTAATTTACATTTCCTCCATTTGAATGATTTATATTTGAGAAAAAATATAAGGAATAATTTTCATCAAGAAAATAAAAGTTTATTTCATAGTCTTCTTGAAATTATTTTCATTTATTTTAGTTGCACTCAGAAATACTTATTTGATAAAAATGAATTTAAATAGGAAATCAAAAGAGAAACTTAGAAATTAATTTGATATGCTAACAAATAATAATTTTGTACCAAAGCTAACAAAAGTTAACCCTAAATTAGTACATTTTATCACAGACAATTGTATTAAAGTATACAAAGAAACAATTTTAAAAAGCATAACTTTGAAGACCAATAACAAAATACTACATAATGCCACATACAAATCATACCTTTCTTCTTTATAGCCTGTAGTTGCTGGAGAATACCATGCAATGTAGTTAACAGTTTCTAATGGATTCAGTGTGACTTCTTGGAGTCCACTTAGGGCAGGATTTGTAAATGTTACATCTACGTGAACAATTTCATCTTTTGGGTTAGAGATAGGTACCTCAATGCAATTGGTCTCCTGGAATTACAAAACAAGCAAAAGCATAATCAGACTTTAGTGTAAGCATAGTCACTTTTTATGAAAGAAAATGTTTAAAAATTATAAAATGTAAAGTATTTTTCCTTATCCATTGAATATATTTTATCCAATTTTAATCTCTTATGTTTTCCTTGATCAGTCTTGGTAAACAGTAACACTGTTTTTAACAACACATACACAGAGATCCAAGAAACTAGATAGTAAGAATACTATTTTGTAAAATGACATTTAAAATATATTTTCCTACAGTATCATTATTATGGGGTATATTTTTCCGTATTTCCTTTGGCAGTAATTTGATGACAGCATCATATTGCAGAGTTTACTAATTTTGCTAGGCAATGTGACATATTTTATAAAACACTTATTAAGACTTAGCTTCTTAGGCTGGTTACAAGGGTCAAATAAATCAAACACTAAAGGGAGAGAACATGTCAGGAAAACAAAATACCATCAATTTTGATCTAGGAATTTGGCTTAAGGCTTAAAATAGAAAAGTGAAATAAAACATTTTAGCCTGGATATTTACCTTGGTATACTACTTAGATATTTTTCGAGATCATAGTCAGTTCAAGACAATGCTACAGAGTCTTCAGAGGAGCAAAACCTCTAGAGTTTAAACCACTTATTTTCCAGCATGTTTTATCACAACCCAGATTAATTAAATTGACATTAGGATGCATATATATATATATATATATATATATATATATATATATACATACATACATACATAAATAGGTTTCATAGGACAATCGCTGTTCTTACTACATGTGATGTTCTCTGATACTTTGTAGTATCTCCTTTTCTATTGTATTTCTTAAAAGTAGTGCTACTTTTGGTCCACTCACATATTGAGACTTGTGCATTAGACATTTAGAATTTAGTTCACAGAAGAAGAAAGTACGGAAATATGAAACTGTCTTAGGCATTATCATTGCATGGTAAGCTTACAACACAAAGCAAACAATTTACAACTATTATTTCTCTGTGAAATGTAACCCATCTAACAGGAACAGGCCCTCATGTTATACAGGAGCTACGCCATTCTACACTGGTTACAGGGTCAAATAAATCAAACACTAAAGGGAGAGAATACGTCAGGAAAACAAAATACCATCAATTTTGGTATTTTGTTGTTATTATATATGTTGGTATTTGGTATTTTGTTGTTAAAACAGTGTTACTGTCTACAAAGACTGATCAAGGAAAACATAAGATATTAAAATTGGGTAAAATATATTCAATGGATAAGGAAAAATACTTTACATATGGTTGGTTGAAATGAATAACTAATGGAGATAACAGGTGTGAGGCATGTATATCTCATCCCATTCGGCATCCTTACCATAACTGTGGCAAATACCACTAACTGACCACCTTGCTGTTTTCCAGAATGTCTGGTCACATCCTCAAAGTGCGGCCCAGAGCAGCCTTCAGAAAGCAACTTTTGAATGATTAGAACTACTACCACTATGATATTTTGAAAATCTCCACAATCCAGTTCTCTCGAGTCTTGAAAATAGCAATAGAATCAACAGAAACAAATGTTTCATTATAGTCAAAAGTTATCTATTAATGCCCTATATTTTGAATATTTATAGAAAATATTTCAAATGTAACTATATCATAAAATAATTTTGAAGTTTCCTTAAGGATTGAATACTGTTTTCATTCAGACTTAAATAGTATGTGATACACATACCAACTCCTTATGAGAAATTCCTTCATTATGTGCCTTAAACATGTACTGCTAAAACAACAAACTTAAGCACACAAAAATCTCATACATTTCACTTCTCAAATATTAATTACATAGGCAGCCTTAATTTTGCGTATATATTTGCCAAAATATTGTCAAAATTAATGTTTTAATTATCAAAATTTGAAGGCTATATCATTTTATAGTTCAGAAGAGCTGATATGTTCAATAAGGAGAAAAAATTGTTAGTCACTATTATGAAATCACCAAAATTTACAAATTTAGTTTTGAAACATTTCTTTTGTTTGACCTATATAACTTCAGAAATGTATAATCATCTGGACAATTACTGTGGAAAACAAAACATGTAAAACAAATTACATACACAAAATGGCTTATGGTCTTGTTGAACATATCATGCCATATATCCAATTTTTTGAAAAATAATTCTTACTTGATGAGTACAGTTATTTCCATTTATATGAATGTTTTATACAAAAGTTTGAAATATTTGGCTATTAGATGCCTTGTTAATAGCACATGTTTCTATCCTGATGAGTAGGTTTTTAAGGTTAACTTATATTTAGAATTAAATGAACTATAAATCAATTTAATGGAAGTTTTTGAAACACAAGTAAAATAGTGATACTGCACATGGGCACTTCTAAAATTGTCTTTTATCTTCATGTGGTTTCTTTTAGGTTTAAAAGTAGGAAGCCTTGCTTTAAAAGGTTTTTTTGTTCATAAAATCATCACTGTATAAACTTATTCATTCATTTTACTGCAATGCAAGCACTAGATGGACTAAACTTGGTGGAATGGAATCTGAAGTATCACCCACTAATATTCTTCAAATCAGTGAAGGTCTTGCCTTTTGTCAACCTTCTTTTGGAATCTCAGGATGGTACATGGTGTGAAAGGGTTTCATTTTGAGAGATTTCTTCTAATCCAATCTTAATCAATACTTTGATCTCTTACCCAATTAAATGTTTTTTTCACGTTTCCTCTGGCACCCACTCTCACCTTTAGGACTGCTGAGTAATTTCTCAGACCACTTTTAGGGAAGAAGGTATGCATGACCTGCACTTTTGAACCCCACTGTGTCCTTAGTTCTAACTTTCTCTTTTTCTTGCAATAATTTTTTTAAAATGGCTGCTTCAAGATACAAACAGATGAAAAGTAAGAGAGTACAGAAGATTCCTTGCTGCTGGTTGAGCTTCTGAGGCTCCCTTTTACCTCCACTATCTTGCTTCATGTAGATTACTTCACCTGCTGTCTTTGCACAATAAAATAATATATCATGAGCTAGCACCTTGAAAAACAGACCAGGATCAAGGTCTTTCCATAAATTCAAGTTCATTTTGACCCAACAGGTTTCATCTTATGACAGTGGAAGTGCTTCTTGCTTTCAGTCTAGTCATTTTTGTTCAGTTTGTGGTCCATTTTTAGTGATTGGATCTCACCGAAACCCAGGATATATTAACTGTCAGTGTCTGCTTCACTGCCATTATCTTGTGCTTTGTCAGTAACATATATTGGTTAGAAATGGATGATAAGCTAATGATGTATCACCTCTCTCAAAAAACAGTAACTATCATCTCTACTAAGAGGTGTGCTAGAGAGACTAAAGGTGGAATGCAAACTGATGAATTTCATTCACTATTTGTATGCTTTTCATTAATAGCTTGAAAATGACACCAAGTAGCAACTTCCAACAAGAGATTATATTTTCAAAGTCCTCTTGCACCCTGGTATAGCTGCACTATTAGATTTCTCTAATGGTAAGTGAGTTCAAGTGATGTATTACCTATATGTAAAGGCAATTGAGAAATTACAGGAAGGTATCTTCTCTTGGTTTGTTCTTTCTCTTAGGAATTTAGAAGAACTTCGGAGTCGATAAAGAATGAGAGAACCATGAAATATAAAAACTTTGGTTCCCTGAATCACAACATGAAAGACACAGTCCACCCACCAGGAGCAGGTATGCATAAACCTCTTGTTATATTAAACAGTTGAAAATCTGGTGAGTATTTGTTAAATCAGCTGGAAATACCGAATGTTTGCTATTACATAGAGAGACATTTAAATAATATAGAAATGATTTTTATAGCATGGAAATTGAATAATTTATGATTTTCAGGTGTGTGGCTCTATGTGAAACTCCAATACATCAGAAAAATTTCTTATGAAATAATATCATTTCACTTATTTTGTCAGTCTGGTTTCTAATTCACTAGAATCTTAGCTCCTCATCACTGGAGTTCTTAATATTATTGTTTATCACTATTACTCAGTATCTAGAACAGTGCAAGGGATAACAGAGGATAAATACTCATTAAAGAACAAAACATGGAATTTATAAAAAAGATTTTGGTTTTTATATCAATATAATTAATTGATATTCTGGATATATCAATAATATAATTATTATTGACATTTAGGATAGACATAATTTGAATATAAATAATAAAGCATCCAGATGAAGGCATGACTCAGCATGAGTCTGACAGTCTCACTTTAACACAGGCTGACTTCTTGCTTGAAAGCTATTGAGTGACAACAGCAGCTTCAGATGGGAGAAAAGCTTCTTCATCATATTATTGTATCACTTGTTTAATTTTGTCACTTGCTTGCTAGTTCACATCTTACGCAGGAGGAAAAAGTTAATTCACCGAGTATTTGCACTGAAAACTTTATCACTTCCTGCTGGATTCAAGTGAATAAAGATTAGCTTTTCACCCATAAAATTTGATTATGTCAATGACAATTCAATATCCGCTGGCAGGAAATATTTTTCACCAGATCATTTCTCAGAAGATAATCATGAGTTCATTATAAAAGGATTATTTCTGAGATACAAAACTCACAAAATATTAGTTTACATAAATGGTATTATTGGAGAAATCTTCATTTTGAATTTTATTTAATTTTAAAACATGACTAGGTCAACAAACTGAACTAAAGATTTGAAAATATCAAGCAATTTAGAAGTAAAATCTAAATCTGTCTCAATCATTTTGCTAAATTGAAAACCTAATTCCAATAGTTCAGAACTCAGAGAGTTCAGAGCCATCAGTAAATCATAAAAGTCACTTTTAGCTGGGCATGGTGGTGCTCACCTGTAATCCCAGTACTCCAGAGGCTGGAACAGGAAGGAAGGTTGCTGTGAGTTTGAGCCTAGCCTATGCTATATAGTGAGTTAGAGGCCAGCTGAACTACATAGAGAGATTCTGTTGAGAAGAGAGAGAGAGAAGAAGAAGAAGAAGAAGAAGAAGAAGAAGAAGAAGAAGAAGAAGAAGAAGAAGAAGAGAGAGAAAGAAAGAAAGAAAGAAAGAAAGAAAGAAAGAAAAAAAGAAAGAGGACCAAAGAGAGAGAAAAACAAAGACAAAAGTGCCACTGCTACTATTGCTTTTATCCTATGAAGACCACTACACCTGCTGAAGTCATGTCCCTTATTTTTTCTCGTAGCCTCAATCCACTATCAGACCAAAAACACACAGAATGCGAAGGTGCTGAAAAGGCTGGATGCCTATGCCCAGATGAGGGAGATGTGGTTTGAAGATGCCTGTATGGCATCTCCAAATATTTCCATACTCTTTCAGGAAACCAGTTCTAAAAGCTTTTAAAACACATCAGCTGCAGTCCCAGCAACAATCTGTTCTTAGTACCAATTTTTTTATGATTCACTTCTTTCTCACTGGGGCCAAGTACTTGACAACTGTCATTTAGGAGGAGAGGCTTATTTGAGTCACAGTTTCAGTAGGTTCAGTCCATGGTTGGTTGGTTCCAAGGCAGAAATGGTGTAGTAGATGCGCATGGTGGAGGGAGAGTTGCTCTCACCGTGCCATCCAGAAAACAAACAAAAAGGAAGAACCACTGACAAGAATACTGTACAGGTCCTTCCAGGTCATGGCCCCTGTGATCAGCCTCTTTCACCCACACCCACTCCCACTTCCAAACACATGACAATTTCAGGGGACATTTTAAATCCAAATCAAAACATTCTCCCCAATGCTCGAAGTTTTATGTCCATCTCTTCATACAAAATACCTTTCTTCCATCTCAAAGTGTTTTCAAAATCTTAACAGTTCAAGAATGACAGGTAAGTCCAAGTCTAAAGTCTCCCCTGAGGCTGAAAACAAACTCAAGACTCAAGCTGTGAGTCCTATTAAAAATAAATGAGAAAGTGAAGCACTTCCAGCATTCAATGGCATAAATTAAACATTCTTTTTACAAAATGGAAGGAAGAAGTTATGAAAAATAACATGGTAAAGGCAGAAAAAAAATCTACCACACTGAACACTAATTCCTGTGGCTCCATGCCCAGCACATGGAGTATGAACTTTCTGGGATTTCCACTATACCTTTGGCTTCACTATTATAGCTTCAGATATCACCTTCTCTATGGCACATGATCTGGCTTTCAAGACCTTCTTTTGAAATCTGCGTGGAGGCCTTTATAACCCTATGAATCTTGCATTCTGTATACCTGAAAATCTAGCATCATGTGGGTGACAACAATGTCTGCCAACAGCTCAAGCAGTAGGCTGCTGCCTTTATACAACCCTGGCTGCTACCACCTCTGAATGCCTGGATGAATGAATTCATGGAAACATTTTTCTAGGTGACCCTGAATGAGCAGGTGCCCCTGGGCCTTCTCAGTTACCTGCCTCTTCTAGGACCCACCGCCAACCATGAGCCTTATGAAGCACATTTTACATAGGAGCCACAATTGTAGCAGGATACATTTTGTTATGTTATTTTAAATGAGGCCAGCAGCAACCTTCCCCTTTTTTCATACCTAATGCATGCTTCTAAAGCTTTCTAAACCCACTTCATGCTAAATACAAAGGAGGAATGTAAATCATTTGATACCATGTAAGGTTTTGCTTTTGACTTTATATTTTGAATTTCATTTTCTATTTACACTAAAGTTTTGAGGTTTGTAAAATTTTTAGGATACTTGCCTACCCATTTTTTACCATCAAGAAGAAATTACATTTTTCTCAGATGGCAGTAGTGAATATGATAAGTCACTTTAGTCAAGACTTGAATTTCTTGCTGAAGACATATAATATTTCAGCTGTTTCAAGAACATTTTTATTTGTGTTTGGGAATCTTTGGGTATGCTCTGTTGATCGTTTAGGACCACACAAAATAATGATGGGAGTACATTTCCAATATTCAATGACTTTCTAGTAAAATTTTAATACTGCTGATATGAAGACACGATAAGGACTTCTGAAAATAAGGGAGCCAAGAGATGGGAAGAGAGAGAGAAGAGAAATGGGAAATGAACAGAATTAAAATGTGCTATTTACATGTACCAATATCCTCTGATGAATGTAATCATTATGTACTGCAAGCTCATACTAAGAAGAAAGATGACATAAGGACCCAATGGCCTCCATCACTAATAGTGTAGTCCCTCTCTACTTCTCAGTTGAACTCATTGTAATCTCAATGAGAATGAAGGAGAACTTCCTGGCCTGACTGAGGAGGAACTGAATCTGACTGAATTTACTGACAAACAGACACAAAATTGCACATGAATTTCTCTGTGGCTTTGGAAGAATAAAGAGCTGAGTAGCCATTTTCATGTCACACGCAGTCACATTGGATAACACTGTGTCTAATAAGAAGAGTAATATCAGTAATTATGAACAAGGAATGTAAAAATGATTCTTTGTGGCTATCTAGATAGTCCACAAATACAAGCCAACACTCTTGCTATAACTTTAAGTGAAAATCTCTTGAAGAGTGTTAGTTATCATAATTTTCCTCAGAATAACTGCTGGCCTAGATGTTATTGAATGCAAGTTAGTACAGGAATAAACTTTCAAAGCATAACACTTAGCAGAACAGGCTACTTTAGTGCAAAAATGCAAAAGGTCAGATAGGAAGGGAGAAAGGAAAGATAGAGAAAGCAATAGAGATAAGAGACAGAGGTGGAGAGAGAGAATATAGAAAGTCTTTCCTCCTGTCAGGGCTTGATTTGGAGAGCTGAGCCTACTTTGCTCTTATTTTGGAAACATATAATAATGTGCAGGCAGTTTCATTTTAGGTCATAACATTGATTCCACTGTCAGTTTAAGTAAAACTGCACTGCCACTGACAATTTTTAATTTTGTAGACATTAAGCAAAATCAATTAAGAATTTAATAAGAAGTAATAAGTAAGAAATAATTCGGTGGTTTACCCTGAGATTAAAGGCAAATATTAGGGCTGGGGCTTTAGCTCAGTGGCATAAGTGCATGCCCAGCAAGTGTGAGGTCGTGAGTTTGATCCCAAGTACAAAAAAAGGGCAAATATTAGCTTTAAATGGTTAGGAAGATTATTATATACTTCATTCTACATTCTATATTCTACATTTTTAGTATAATATTATCACATTATATGCTTTTGAAGACAAGAAATTCTTTAAAATTGATAAAAAATAGTATAAATAGATTAATATTAAGTGAGATGTTGCCAAATTTCTAATCTTCATAGAATTTGGTATATGAATGCTTACATTAATCAAAATAATACTCTATAGCTGAACTAAAATTAGGCCATGTCTAATACAGAAAATTAGTACCAAGCGTGGGGTCACAGAGGCTTCACCTAAATTTCAGAGAGGCCTGGGAGGTCAGGTTGTGTGCTTCTGGAAGGGCGATCCTTGAAGCTATGAAAGTGACACCAAAGATACTGTGAAAATCCCAAGAATTTGGATATGCCAACATTGTGAAAGGTCTGCTGAGGAAACCCACAGGAAGCAAATAGAGCCAGGCCAAGAGACAAACCAGGTGAGTTGCAACCTATATACAGGCAGGACTGTCAAAGTCTTCTAGAGGTTTCATCTTATCACTACATGCCCCCAGTTTTGGACTTGTAGCTATGGGAATTATGTTTGCTCTACTAATTTTTAGTCTTGCTTTGGTCTGAGTACTTTTTATTCTTTCTTTCAAAATGAACATGTTTACCCTATATTCTTGTATGTTTAGACCTTACTCATAAGTGAAATAAATCAAAATCATATATGTAAATACCGTATTGTCTTCCTAGTGTAAGAAACTGAAAAATTATGTTCCAAAATCTACAATACATGCTGTGTAAGGATAAGAAGTTTTTCAAAGAGAAAAAGTAGTTGGAAAAAGGGAAAGGAGAAAAGAAAGATGAGAAAAGGTAAAAGATATACATTTGTAAATATATATATATATATATATATATATATATGATAGCTAAACTGACTATACTATTAATTGTATTAGTTATTGGAAAAGAACAGTTAATACTCATATGCTTAGATCAGTTTTACATGTCTATATCTGTTAATCTAAGCAACTCTCTTGAAGGTAATAATCTGCAATATTACCAACCATTGTCAAATTCCCATCATCTTGTTTTGTAAACCTACACTGTTATTGTATTTGGTTTTTTGGTTTTTTGTCTGTATTGCCTTTTGCTTTTCTTTTCTGTGTATTTTTAATATTAAATAAAAAAGAAAAGAAAAGTATGTAATGTTTTATCTTAAGAGACTCACAGCTACAGAGACTCTGTCCCTTGAATCACGAAGGAGACTTTGGACTTAGACTTTGAACAAAGGCAAAATAGCTAAGATTTTGATGACTTTTAAAGATGAATTGAGTACATTTTACACAATGAGTTGGACATGAGTTCTTTGGAGGCCAGGAGTGGAATGCTATGGTTTAAACCTAAAATGTCCCTAAGTGTCTCAAATATTCAGAGGGAAACTTTTGGAAGATGACTAAATCACACATGTGTTAAGTTATCAGTAGATTATTCCATTGATGCTCTCAGAGGTAAACATCCTGGATGTGGTCAGAGCCTGGTTCAAGAGGGAGATTACTAGGGGCATCACCACAAAGGGTGCACTCTTTTTTCCGGGCTCCTTCCCTTCCTATGTCTCTCCTTCCTGATCACCATGAGATAAGCAGCTTGTTTTCTACCATGCTCTTCTATCATGATATTTCTGCCTTAGAGACAGCCATTCACAGACCAGAAATTTTAAAACTGTTAGGCAGAATAAACCTCTTCTCTTTAGTTGCAGGTGTCAGGTGTTTCTTAACAACAGGGAAGTGATAAGTATGCTTGCAACAGTAATCAAAATAATATTATGCAGTTCTAGCCATGTTTTTTATATAACTCAAATTAGACAAGGGATATTTTCAAGATAAAAATCTTATTAGAGAATTTTTCATAACTTCTGAGGACTTCCCATTTTTAACATATATAATTTTACTACCTTAACATTTCATGAAGACAAATATCAACATTATGTGCAACACTCATGATATATGCTCTTTTACAGAGAAAAATAAAAAAAAAAGTGAGAAGGAAAATATTTAAAATTTGTTATCTCAAAATAGAAGCAGTCCATAACTTGAAATATTTTGACTTTAAAATGAGGTGAAGGTGATACATATCTAGTGAAAACCATATGTGGAATTTTAAATTTTAATATTTTCCTGGGCTAGCAATATCTGGTAAGACAATCTAGTGGTACTGGATAACAGCTGCAGTTTCCTCTTAGTCAAGCATGTGACCTTATGTTCAAGAACTAACATTCTACAATGTACTGTGTTGCTAATATCATGTTATATAGTTCAATGTAGTTTTGCCTTTAGGTATTTTTCACTTATTGTGAGTAGATGAGGATGTGACTTCAATTTAAATACAGGATAATGTGTACATTTTTTAGTTCATGGAAGCTAAAGCTCTGAAAGCATGTTTAAATATTTGGAGCTAATGAGTTTTACATTAGCTGGAATAATACTATTTTTAACCATGCTTTTATCTGCCAAACATTTTGCCTCATCACTACCAATTATAGTGAAATTAACTGGAAGTTCATGATAGAATGAAAAACTCAAGTATAGAAAATGGTCATGTAATTATCAAAATAAGTTTAGAATTGATTTACAATAAGGCAGGTGAGGCTTTGGTCATAACTCTTAAGTTTCATTTTTGGAATATATTTACTGGAGTTATTCAATGTCAGAGGAAAGATAGTGAATAATTCCCATCCTCTCACTGCTAAAACATATGGCATGCAAGACAATTTTTGCCATTAAGTTTCATTTTTGGAATATATTTACTGGAGTTATTCAATGTCAGAGGAAAGATAGTGAATAATTCCCATCCTCTCACTGCTAAAACATATGGCATGCAAGACAATTTTTGCCATTAAGTAAAATCAAACAGATATTTCATGCTAAAATTTCCAAAATAAATTCTAAATAATTTACACCCACACAAACTGGACTGCTGTGTTAGTCAACTTTTCATCACTTTGACCAAGCACCTGAGAAAAACAACTCACAAGAGGAAATATTTACTTTGCCTCATTATTAGACATTTTAGACCACAGTCAGCTGGGCCCACTGCTGTGAATCCGTGGTAAGAAAAAAAAAACTTCACAGCAGAGGGATGTGGCACAGGAAATCTGTTCACTTCATGGAGATCGAGAAGCAGAGAGGGAAAAAGCCCGAGAGGAAGAGGATGAGAAGCAAATACAGTGGACAAGATCGAACGCCTGACATAGTCTTCACCCTAGGTCCAACCACCTGTTTCCATCTCCTGCCAAGGTGCCGTAAATTACATTAGAAGTCCAAAGCACTTTATCTAATTGCATCCTAATGCCCTATCAGCAACCAATCCTTCAACATAATGAACATTTCTGGGGGAATTATTATATCCAAATATAAAAACTACTAACAACAAATTTTTTTCTGAGAATATAATCTGGTTTCTGGAAGCTGCAAAAAGAAAAAAAAAACTAAACTCAGTGCCTTGTGAATGCAACTGTTTATGATGTGAACTTCATTTTATATTTTGATCTCTTATTTTTATTTGAAGAAATTATGGAAATTGTGTTGAATGTAATATAAGCTGAGATGCTCTGGGATGCCAATGGAAATCAGAAGTAGGGTATTATGCTTAATGTTCCATTGTCATATCTGAAGATCTAAAGTTTTAGTAAATTATTTCTCAAAAGATTTGACAAAATAAAATCAACCAAAAATATTATAAAGTAATATACAGATGAAGACCAAAAATTAGTATATTTCTGAAAGTACAAAGAAAACATCTTTTTCAAGAAACTCACAAAGGTTTCATTTGACGGGATTATGTCAAAAAGTCTTATCATCTCTATCGAATAAATCTTTGTGTCAGAAATTTAAAGAGGCAATGAGTTTTCACCAAGGTGTAGGAAGTTAATGACTGAGCAATAACATCCCTGTCACTGGTGTCCTTTATGGACAGAATTAGTTGGAGAAGATTTCCTTATCCACCAACCTCAGTTGGGTATGAACATCTAATTAAAACAGGAAACCTGCCTATATTCACAAAGGGAACAGCCTAGCAGCTACATCATTTATGAAAGCAATATATTCGCGAAAGGATAATATAAGTTTTAATTTCAAAAATGAAAACATATTGGAAATGATCATTAAAAGAGACAGGCAGTGGACTCTTTTCAGTTTCTGATCAATCTTTTTACATTGCTGCACACGTATCCTGATGTGTTTCTTAACTCACATGAAGATCTTCACCATTCATTATTGATAATTATAAAAATATCAATTTATATTAGTATTTTCTCAAAGGGGTAATAACTGTTGCAGGAAAAAAGCACACTTTATGCACTATTTAAAAAGAAAATCCATAAACTGGGCATGGTGGCTCACTCTTGTAATCCCAGAATTTGGGAGGCCGAGGTAGGAAGATTCTTAGGAGTTCAAGGCCAGCCTGGGCTATACAGTAAGCTCAACATCAGCCTGAGCTGCATAGTGAGACTGTGTCTCAAAAAGACAAAAAAGTGATCCACCAAATGTTTTTAAGTGATATTAGAACTGTTTCTGTGTTTGCTAGTTTGTGTTCCAAATTTTAATTTAACACTATTCCCATTTTAAACATATAAACAATAAGAAATCCAGTGTTCTTTCTTCTGAGGTAGTATCTAACATTTCCAATTTCTTTAGGACCCATTTTTAAAAATTTATTCTCCTCTTTCCTAAAGAGATGGCTCTTTAATTTAGTGATCACTTTCTATTGCAATATGTTGTATAATTAAAGCTGTATCACTTGAAAATAACTTTTAAGAATGACTTTATACTATAACAATAACCAGGTCACAACTTACTACTTTCATTGAGAGAAGTGATCCAACCTCATCATATTAAATAAAGTTACACTTAAAAGTTGAAGGTTTTGCAAGTTATATTTGAGTGCATTTCAATATTTTAGTCATCCATTTCCTATGTCTCATTGGAGATTTACCAGAAACCACATAACCAAATAATTTGTCAAGGTAACATATATTAAATCTTTTTTACATTATAGTTATTGAGTCAAAGTACAAAAGTTTAAATAATGAATTATATGGAGAAATATATGTACATTTAAAATTAAAATATGTATTTAATTATGATCAATTTAAATATCTGAGTTCTAGCATTAAGGTAATTAAATCTAATAAAAAAAGTAGTAAAATAATTTTTTGTGTCATTTAAACCAAGATTCCTGATATTTGAATTTATAAGAAAATTTTGGGCACAAATTTAGTAATGCTTCAATAATTCATACAAGAAAATTCCATTCTTAGTCACTATCACATAAAATCCCAAATATATGCAGGTTTCTCCAAATCAGTTTCAAAGTGAAAGTCTTGCTATAAAACACAGGAATAATTTTTACTGGAGAATTCTAAAGAGTATAGTCTTGCTTTTACTATATAGTATGTAAGAATAAGCAGGTAGGGGCTGGGGATTTAGCTGAATGGCATAAGTGCCTGCCTTGCAAGTGCATGGTTGTGTTAGATCCCTGGTACATTAAAAAAAAAAAAAACTTTTAAGAATAAGCATGTAGCCTAAAGGCCAGAATACTCTAAAAACTCTTAAGACAGACAGATACAATATTGGCCACTATAAAATGACATATAACTAAAAGTTTTTTACCAAATCATTTAGGTCCATAGTACTAAATTTTAAAATAAAATTGCTAAGATTGATTTATCTCAATATACTTATTTGATACAGATGTTTTCATGGATAGAAATTTAATGTACTGCAAAAGTTCTGTTTGCCAAATGACAGAATCTATGTACATTTAATGTGCTATTACCAGAGCAATAGACTCCACTTGAATCATAATTTGGGGTGGTCCAGGAGAGGTGTGGATCTCAAGATAATACCAGATCCTGAAATTTCTAAGATCTTCATCTGAAATAAAAAAAAAAGACTAAGGAAACAACAACAAAAACAATACTTAATGTAAGCTTCAGAATCCCATACTTAACATACATATTGAAGGGCAGAATGAAGAGCAGATTTTTAAAAATGAAATGATTTGTCTGGAAAGCTGAGGAGACTTCTGGATATGAAGGTGGTGCATGCCTGGAATCCCATGCACTCAGGAACCTGAGGCAGGAGGACTCCTAGGAGGTCTGGGCCAGCACTGAATGCATAGTAACTTCAAGGTCAAACTGAACTACATGGCTAGACCCTGTTACTGAAAGTGAGAGGAGGAAGGGAGAGAGGGAGAGAGACAGGCAGAGAGAGAGAGAGAGAGAGAGAGAGAGAGAGAGAGAGTGAGAAAGCGAGAGAGAGAGAATACAGTAAACTAAGAGAAGGTCGTTCTGCATGTCATAAGACTATCCTGTTCAAACTCTTGGTTTTATGTGTTGTGGTGACTCACCATATTCTTCATTAAAATAAATATAAGATGTTTAAATTCTATGTGAGCAATGAATGTTATAAAGAAATATTCAATTTTTCTCTAATTGCCCAAGAATTGACATATTTTTATATAAATTGTCAAAGTAAAACATTACAGTTGAAAAAGGTGCACCCCAGTATTATAAAAAATTGGACTAATGAGAAAGGCATTAATATCACACTTCAGGTTTCTTGAGAGTAAAAAAAGAATACCAGTAACTTAGCCTGAAGAAAGCCAATAAGAAGTTTGGACTGGATCTTAAGAAAATGAAGTTTTCACGTGGATTCTCAAATTTATTAAAGCTGAGTGTTTTGTTATTGGTAATGTCTCTGGCCTTGAAAGTGGAACCATGCTACTTGAATCAAATTAAAGTACTTTCTCTTTATTTTCACATCTTTTCAGCTTCTAGATTTGATATTTTTTGTATTCCAGTATTGAACTAGTTCGTGGTTAAGATGTTCTTGGTTTTCAATATATTGTATGCATATTTATATTAGCATTATTTAGAAGATTTCAAGAACTCTTATGCTACAATAACTTAGTTAAGTGGGCTGGACTAGTGGAATTTTCAGTGTCTCTTCTGAAAGTCCTCTCCATATATGTATTGTTTTGCATTGCACTGCATTTTTCTGTACTGTATTATACGGCACTGTGTGACATTACATGGCATTGAAGGGCATGCTGTGTTATATTGCATGGCACTGTCTCAATGGGCTACTTCTGAACCATCTTATACTGTAACACTTTGTCCTATATGCCATCCTAGTCTAATACTTTAACTACCAAAAACACTTAAAAAACTGGCGAATCTGTGAGACATTCAAAGCAGTCAGCTAGTAAGAGGGAGAAATAGAGGCACTCGTGTTGAATTCTTAATCCAAATGCCTTAAAAGATTTCTTTATGACAAATTTCCTTCCTCAGTTTGAATTTTCTTCTGTACTTATTTATTTTGCAGGTACCAGTTCATTCTCATGAAACTATTAATGTGTAAATAAGTTTACCAAATATACAATGATAGGGAATTATTGAGGAAAACTCTTCTCAATTTGTATAGGCTGCTTCTTCAATTTTTTCAATGTACTTTAAAGGATTTTCTGACATTTAAATGTGACTTCTCAAAAATTAAGTCAAAGTTTTTAAAATGTAGTTCCCTTCTAGTTATCTCAAAGCTACTTTACGTGGGTCTTTTCAATGCTTTAACCCACAGTGACTGCACAGACAAAGGACTGTGGAAATGAGAGGTAGACAGGGCCAGAGATTTATTTTTGTTCCAATGACTATAAAGTATAGAAGACTTACTTTAGAACAGATCAGAAGAAAAATGTTCAAATTAGTATCCCTACCTGAAAACCATCGCACATATTGTTTGGTAAAGTAAATAAACAGTCTCCTCATTTGACTATAGTAGTCACAGTTACCCAGAGTGAGAGAATCAAAATGGGGACTGTGTTACCCAAGGTCATCCAGAGGAGGAGAAGCAAAGGTGTGTGTGTGTGTTCATGAGTGTGTGACTATGTGTATGTGTGTCCCACCACTGATTCTATTTCTCTGAAGAATCTTGACTAACACAAATTCATTTAGTAAAATTATTTTTTTTGGCATGGACCTGTGTCACAACATATTTGCTGCTACTGAACCTCTCTTCTCTATTAAACACTATGTTCCTTGCTACTGAGACATAAAAGAACAAATATTCCTGGCAACTCTTTTCCAAATTTCTTATCATCACATTTTCTTTTATATTTATATCAAAAATATGATATTGAACAACATTCAAAGAAAGCTTTAAAATATAGGAAGGGAAAACAATAGCACCTGGCTTCTTTGACATATAAAAAGATTGCTAATATCTTCTACACTGAAATAAGTATATTACATTATTAAAAAGAATACACTCAGTATTTTATCAGAAATGCCATATTTTTTAATGATAGAAGAATCAGTAAAACTTTTTACTTACAGAATGGTACGAAGCCTTCAAATTGAAGTTTTATAATTCACTGTTATTAATAGCGATAAAAATCCAGAAAATAAACTACATAAAATTAAATTTTGAAATAATGCAATAAAATGCTTACAGGCATATGCATTACAAATTTACAGATGTATTATACATGTAAGTATATTTTTACTTCCTTCAAATTAGTGATGATGAAGGTTCATGTATACTAATTATGAAATGTATAATAATTACCTGGGACTTCCTCTACAAAAATGGGGGAAGTTTCTGATACAATTGATGCATGATGAAAGAATTCTTGGTCTTGATTTGTCTCTTCCTGAGAATCATCTTCATTTTTGTTTTTAATGGAAAACGAAATTGTACCTACAACATGTAAAAATAAAATGTCAAGTAACCAAGGAGTAGTTTTGGAAATGAAAGCTTTAAAGTTACTTTGGCTTGAAACTTAAGAAATACAAACTCAAACACAAATTCTAGATGGCAGTGTCATAATTAAATCTGACAGAGGTGTAGAAAAGTTTAACTAAAAAGTCAAAATATTTTCAAAATCTTCATAAAAATTGTAATTTTCAATAGATTTCCTTGCAGTAATTAAGAATAAGTGACACAAAAGCAAGAACTACTTCAAATTTCAGAAAATGTAATGAACCTGAGTGACCGTTCCTAAACCTTAATATTCTTTTTCTCCATTGTTGCCTTCCAAGCGTTTCTCATAATGTGCTCCTCAAAATTCCAGGCTGATCTGAATTGTAAGACATTAAACTATACTACCTGATATCATTCTCAAAGTACTATAGACATCTACTAGACATAAGATGGCCATAGTGCATTTAATTTCAGAGTTGTGCAGCTGCCTTATTAATATTTTCTTATTAATTACTTCAAACATTAGTCTAGATATTTAATTTTCACATAAATTCTCCAAAACCCTACTCCATCTAATGGCTGAATATACATGCATTTGAAAGTTTTGCACCTTTACGTATGCACATTCATCCACGTGTACTTACACTATTTTGGCTCCACAATTTGGATAAAATGAGTAACTTAAATTATCAAAAGTGATTCAAGGGATGCCAATCAGTGACCTACACAAATCTGTGAAAAACAGAAGATTGGCATACTGTTTAAAATTTTTAAACCAGGAGTTGTGATGCATGCTTAGAATCCCAGCACTTGGGAGTCTGCCCACCTGGACTACATTTTGTGTTGCTACAGATACATATGTTTTTAGCATTCTTGAAATATTATCTCCTTTTCTTCCCCTCACCACTTAAACAGTTTAGTATTGGAAAAACTATAATTGTATTTATTCCCATTGAAAGAAGTGAGATGCACCAACACTATACAGATAAGTTGTGAAAAGATGATTCTCCAAAATTAAAAATCAAATCTTGATTTCCTTAGGAAACATATACAGATATGTTCGTGTTACATAAAATTCAATTAATGTCAATGTAAAAAATATTCTGTTATTACTTTCAGATTTGTAGATGCTTTAGCATGACTTCAACATATATTTTTTTCATTTGATTTCAATTGTGTTACTTCTTTCTGTATCCAGTTTTATCTTGGTATGTTTAAAATAATCAATTTTTAAATATTTTATATTTTATCCCATAGCCATTAATATATATTGTCATTACATGAGATGACTACTCAGCATTTAAATGTCTAAAATCAGTGTAATGAGTAATTTACATACTATGAATGTTTATATCCACATATTACTCATTTGATAAGCCACTTTTTTCTCTTGTGCATCTCTCTCATCTCCTTTCTTTCTTTTATAGAAATTGGACAATTTCCATCATTTTCAATTACTTTACTTTGAAATATCAAAATCATTTAAGGTTTAGGTTATCAGAATTTTTTTACACAGCTTACCTTTTAGGCAAGTCTTATTATTATTTTTAAAAACATAAATTGTGACAAATGAAAATTCAGTACTTTGTTTAAGGTTGATCAGCCAGCATTAATGTACCCAGAATTTGAAAATGAAGAATCTGGTCCCAAAATTCATTCCATTATTATACAAGCGAGAAAATTATAAATATAATAGCAGAAATTTGTGTAATTGAGACTAAGAAACAAAACAAAGATCAATGAATCAAAGAGTAAGTTCTTTAAAAGATTAAGTAAAACTGATAAACCCTTAGCCAACCTTATCAAAAAGAGGAAACAAAAGACTCAAATTTATGAAATTAGGAAAGAAAAGAGTGAAACCACAATGAATCCTGTGGAAATCCAGATCATCACTATATATAATGAGAACCTGTACTCTAATATAATGGAAAACACACAGAGGAAATGTAAAAATTACTAGACACATATGAATTTCCAAAACCTAATAAAAAGATATAAAAACTCTAAATAACCCATTATTAGCCAATCAAATTGAAAATATCATTAAAAATCTACCAACAAAAAACATTCAAAGTCTTGAATGATTCTCTGTTGAATTCCATAAGAATCATACAGAAGATCTAATGACACTATTCTTCAAAATATTTAATGAAATTGAAAGAGAAACAGTGCTCCCACAGTCATTCCTGGAAGCAATTACTACCCTAATACCAAAACCAGAGAAAGACTCAACCAAAAATGAAGACTAAAAGCCAATCTCCCTAATGGACATATGCATAAAAATTCTCAGTAAGGTACTGACAAACAGAATGCAGCAAAGCATCAAGAGAATTCAACATGACCAAGTAGGATTCATCCCAGGGATGCAGGAATAGATCAACATATAGAAATTAATAAATGTAATACACCATGGCATCAAAAGCAAAGTCAAAAATCACATAATCATTTCAATATATCCAGAAAAAGCATTTCATAAAGCACAATACCCATTCATTATAAAAACACTACAGAAAATTGGAACACATGGTCTTTATCTCACTTCCATAAAAGCCATCTATGACAAACCAACAGCCAATATCCTACTAAAAGGTCAAAATCTGTAAGTTTTCATTCTGAAATCAGGACCAAATAAGGATGTCCACTATCACTACTCCTATGTAAAATAGTTCTGAAAAAATTAGAAAATAAAAATAAATAAAGGAATAAATATAGGAAAGGAAGAAGACAAACTATCATTATTTGCATATGACATTACATACTAGATAGGGACCACAAAACTCCACCAGAAGACTTGAATATTTAATAGCCAAATTTAGTAGTGTAGCAGTATACAAATTAAATAGTCAAAGAACTACAGGATTCTACACAAATGACAAATGCAGAGAGATATTAGGGAAATAACATCCTTCAAAATAACATCAAAAAAAGAAAAAATGCTTTGAAATCAATAATAACAAAGGAAGTAAAAGATCTCTACATTGAATACTACAGTACTCTGCAAAAGAAGATCAAAGAGGGCATCTGACAATAAAAGAATATCTCTTGTGCATATGTAGGAAGAAACAACATAGTAAAAATTGGCATACTCCAAAATTTGATATTAATGAAATATCAATCAAAATACTATCAACAGACCTTACAGAAGAAAACACTTCTTTTTTTAAATCAACATTTAATTTGTAAAAAATACCTGCCAATGTAGTATTGATGGAGAAATTACAAAAAAAATATTTTTTTAACAAAAGAATAATATTTGAGGAAATACAGACAAAAATATCAGGAAATCGTAGATCATCAGAACATTCTCTTTAAATTTTATTTTAAAGAGAATAAAACAAAAGAGAACAGAACAAAGCAAATCAGAACAAAACAATGCAAGCAACACAGCACTTCATGACAAGACAACCGGATATCAACAGTAGCTACCATAATGAAAGAAAACATTTCTAAAATTAATTTGGAACCAGAAAAGGCCTAGAATAGTAAAAAACAATCCTAGGTAGCAAAGACAAAGCAAAGGACATCACAATTCATGATCTGAAATTATATTATAAAGCCACTGTGATAAAAACAGCATGGCACTGGCAACAAAGCAAAACAAACCAAAAAAAATGGACCTGATTATTATAAAATGTAGAAACAACTCTAAACACACTGACTCACTTTATCTTTGGCAAAGGGCCAAGCATGTATAATGGAAAAAAATAGTTACTTTAATAAATGGCGCTAGACAAACTCATTTTCCACATGCCAAATACTTGTGCTCACTTTGTTAGCACATAAACATACCAAAGACTAAAACTAGATCCATGTCTCTTACCAACTAAACTAAAATTAAAATTGATCAAAGATCCAAATATTAAAATAGAAACACTAAATCTGCTAAAGTAAAATAGGTAAAACACTTAAAGACATAGGTGTAGGCAAAGATTTCATGAACAAAGTACTGATCTTACACAAAATACTACAAAGAATCAATAAATGGAATCTTATTCAAATAAAAAGTTTATCACAGCAAAATAAATTTCCAATAGTGAAAAGACAATCCACAGAGTGAGAAATAACTTTAACTAGTTGTCTAGAACATAAAAAGAATCGAAAAAAAATTAAACTGCCCCAAATTTAAAGATTCAATCTAAAAGTGGGCATCTGAGATGACTATATACTTCTCAGAGGAAGAAATACAAACACCAAGTAAATATACAAAAAAAAGTACAACATTGCTGGCCATTTGAAAGATGCACATTAAAACAATTCTGAGATTCCATCTCACCCCAGAAAGAATGGCTATTACCAAGAAATCAACCAATAACAAACATTGGTGGAGCTATGAGAAGAAAGTAACCATTCTCCACTTTTGGTGGGAGTGCAGACTGGTGCAACCACTGTGGAAATCAGTGTGGACATTCCTCAAATAACTAGGATTAGAGTTTCCATTTGACCCAGCAATATCCCTTCTGGATATCTTCCCAGAAAAAACAAAATCAAAAACAAAAACAAAAGCAAAAAACATCATACCACAGTGATATATGTGCACCCATGTTTATATCAGCACAGTTTGTAATAGGTAAATCTTATAAACTACTCAGATACCCATCAACCAAGGAAGGGATAAAAAAGATGTCTTTTTTTAATACAATGGAGTACTCCTCAGTCATAAAGAAGGACAAACTTGAGACATTCATCTGTAAGTGGATACACCTTGAGACTATATACTTAAGTGAAAGAAACTGGACACACATGTATACATATTGCATTGTTTCTTTAGTGTGAAAAACCAAAAAGGTAAATAAGGACCAAACTATATAATAGTTATTGTAAAATATGAAGAGATTTTTCAAAACAAAGGGGAATTAAGGAGAGGGAAAGGAATGAAGCAAAATGAAAATGATGAAAGAAACAATTTGGAAACAAAGATTTATAAATAAGGATGGAAAAGGGTTTGAAGGGAAGGGATGGAGATTGAAAAAAAAGTGGAACCAGGGTAGATCATGGAGATATACAAATTTCCTATGATGAATGTGATCATTATACATATCTAAATTGTATCAATAAATTAATAAAAATTTTCAAATAAAAAGATATAACCATATGATTTGTGATGGACCTGAGTATTCATACAGTATTGCATAATATATATCATTTTCACTGAACATCTTTTCATGTGCTTAATTTCCTTCAGCGAATGTTTGTAGGATATAATGATCACATTCAACATGGATTATTGGTACATTTAAAAAGACTGAAATCATGAAAAGCATATTTGCTTTGGTAATTACCTGCACAAATCTTGCATCAAATTTTATGAATGGGTTTACTGTTCTCTTTTTGAATTTTAAAAATGTTTTTAATATATTAAATAAAATGCTATTGTTACAAATCAAAAAAGCATATAAGGGACAAATGAAGACATTATATGTTAGTAAAAGGCTCAATATGCCAAGAAGATATAATGATTATAAACATGTACCTACCTAAACACAAAGCCCTAAATTATAAAAAGAAAAACTGAGTTATAGATTTAGACTATTTTATAATAATGAAGACTTCAAAACACGAAATTCAATGTTGAATATAACAACTAGACACTAGATCAATAAGGACAGAAAGGATCTTAGCAGCACTATACCAACTAGCTGTGCCTTACAGAGAACAGTTTATCTACATTATTCTCAAATAAACATGGAAAACTCTTAAAGATAAAACATATGTTAGGCCACAAAACAAGTAATTTTTTTTTTAATTTAGCGAATGTTTGCAGGGTATAATGATCACATTCAGCATGGGCTGTTGATACATGTAAAAAGACTGAAATCACAAAAACCGTATTTTCTCATCACAATGGAAGGACAATAGGAAATGTTCATAAATGTGGTAATCAACATACATTTAACCAATATAAGAAATAGAAATTTCAATGGAATTTGGAACATTTCTGGAGACATTTGAAAAATGAAACATAGTATACTAAACTTGTAGCATGTAGCCAAAACAATGCTAAAGGTTCATTTTATAGAACTATGTGCATTACATTAAAAGAAGAAGGTAGATCTCAACAACATAATTGTATATTCTAAGATAGTAGAAATAAAAACTATGAAACAAACTCAAAAATAACTCAAGAAAAAAATTAAAAAGTGCAGGTAAGTGAAATCGCAAATAGAAAAAGCAGAGAAAACCAATAGAAACAAACTTTGGTTCTCTGAAAAGATCAACAAAGTTGACAAAACTTTAGCTAGATTAGGGAAAAAAAAGAAAAAGTTCACATTAATTGAAACAATTAAAGTGGATCTATTGCTATCAATTTTATTAAAACTGGAAGTTTTGCATAGGGGCTGAGGATGTTGCTTAGTAGTTACATAGCATGCATGAGGTCCTGGATGTGATCCCCAGGATTTTGTACCTAAAGCAGTAGGTTTTAGATACTGCTCATTAGTCCACTAAACTATTTCAATCCTTAGAAATTTTTCAAAGGTCAATTTTCATGGTCACAGTAAATCTAGCAAAGTCTTTGCTGTCTCTGCCTGTAGTCTCCTCATAACTATCCTGCTGTCTCCACTGGCTTCATGTCTCACCACTTCCTATCACAAAGGCACAAAGCTCTTAATGAAAAGGTATGCATGGCTAGGTTTAATCAAATCATGAATTTTTTTGAATGCACACAAATTCAGGCAAGAAGTTTATTTCATAAGTGTTTGCTCTGTGGATATTATAGTACACGTGATTAAGTATATTTCAATAAAATTTTGTTTCTCTAACACATGCTACCTAAGAAAATCTGTGTAGAAAGATTAAGATGGCCTGAGGAATGCTTTCATAATGCTCCTTCTTTTTCTACCATTTGTATTTGACATGGATTTTGCTATGTTTCTGTGGCTGGCATCTAACTTCCAGGTTGAAGTAACCTTGCTGCCTCAGTCTGTCCAGTAGCTTGGAGTATCAGCATGTGTCGCTGTATCCATATCTGCGTTTTCTTTCTTTTGCTTTTCTTTCTTAAAGGTTATTTTAAGTGCATTTCCCCTTGTTTTATTTACATTCATTAGAGGTTCCAAAAAGAAGATGGAAAAGAAAAACTATGGAGCTGATAAATATCAAAGCCTGGGATTATTCATTACAGTAATGATGGCCCACATGACTACTAAAAAATCATATGTCTTCCTGATGTACATAAGACTGATATTGCAGCAGCTAGGCCTGCCCTCTGCCACAGAGAGCACCTACGACCAGCGCTCTCTGGGCCTGCTGGACCAGCTAGGCCTGCCCTCTGCTCGTAGAGAGCACCTCCGACCAGCGTTCTCCAGGGATGCTGGGGACAGCTTGGCCCGCCCTTCGCCTGCAAGGAACATCACGGAGACTTTTTGTGGAGGGTC
>PVJX010025633.1:0-26712 GCA_004027295.1 Dolichotis patagonum | reverse complement strand
TTCCTGGACTCCACAAAACCATGATACTTTGTCTATTGTCTTTTGTTCTTCGTCATTCACTTACCCAGGGAGTTGGGAGACTTTAGCTCCTGATACTGTTTCTTGGTAACTTTCATCTTAGCCACTCATTCTTCTACCTTCTGCTCCAGATAGTTCCTGCATTAGAAAGATGAAGAAAGGAACAGACTTAAATTTGACAAGTGGTCTGGAGTTCACTCAAGTCCAGAACAGTCTAAGAGATATAAGTCAAAATCAGCTAAACTGTGGTTGACACATAGACACAGAAATGAAATAAACAAATGCTTACTGCTATAAACAACTGAAATATGTGACTATTTTCTTTCTGCAGCATTTAAAGTTCATCAATAGATGAGTAATTGATCACTTTTAAAAACAGGTATATTTACTTATGTTCTGACACCATAAACCCAAACTTGGAAATTGGTTTTGCCACTTATTGGTTCTGTGTCATTGAAATCTTTCCTTAATTTTAATGAACATAGCTTTTATCTTTTCTGATTATGTAGATTTTACATAATAGTATTTTCTTTTTAATACTAAAGATATGAAATAATGTGGCACAAATTTAGACACAAAATAAATGTATAGTATTAATAACTTATTTAATATTTAATATTGATTTATTTCATACTTAGCATAATTCTAAAATGTACTATTTACTGATTTATATGTGTTTAAGTCTTTGAAATTAATGCAAATTTTATTGTACAAATAAAAATTCTGGATTGAACAAATGCAGACCCTTAAATATGTTTAATTTAAAAAGTCAGTCGTATGATATTGTAAGTATCAATAAATTATTCACACACCTTTGTTAGGGTCATAAAAAGAAGCACCAAGATACTGACTGTTAGGAGTTCTGTTAGTGAAAGTGAGGCTACTTGACATGTCAGGCTAGGGAGAGCAAAACTAGGAGGTGGGTACGGTGGACTAAAGAAATAAGGCATAGATTCATCACATGAAAATTAAGTCTGAAGAACGAAGACTACAAAATGATCCATGGACAAGCATCAGGACTACAAGTAGACCATTTTTATATGGTAGTAAGACACGAGACTGTGAGAAAAAAGTTACATTCTGTGCCATTGAAAAAAGTAAACTGAGTAAATACTAATTAGTAGTGTCCAGAGTAGCTATTGCACTTAATTAATAGGCATTAGGTGATGTCCTGCACATGTACTGAGTGCTACTATGCATCAGGTGGGGAGACACAAAGACTGTCTTTAATTTGTTTTCTATGTCTTCCATTTTCTCAAATATACATTAGCTCTTTTTCTGAGGTCAAGATCCATATTTTCTGTTAATCAGGCCTGGAAGGCTCTTGTCCTTTTTCTAGGCAATCAATTCTATAGTGTCAACTTGCATTAAAGCAATGGAAATGGACAGAAAGATAGATCACATTTCTGCAGGAACCTAAGTAGCCAAGAAGGAAAAGAAGAGTGTCAGACAGGGAGGAGTTTTGTCCCTTCCAGAAATGAAAGGAAGTAATCATGACTGGACCAAGGGAAAGAAGGTGGGAGGAAGAAGCAGATTACATATGGTGGCGCATGTGCAAACTACAGAAAAGCACAGTGAAAGCAAAGGAAATATTTTAAGGGAGAAGTAATTAGAATCTGCTTTTTACATCGAGAACCAAATGGGATGGGAATAAAAACTGAAGAAAATGTTAAGGGTCCTATTGCATAACTCAGGTGAGAGGTATCTGAGGTATTTGACATAGAGTGGAATGACAGTTATGGAAAAAGAAGTGGAAAGATTAAAGATACATTTTAGATGCAGAAATAATAAAACTTGGTGATGGAATATGGAGTGAATACGGATTTAAAGACTGGCTCTGATCATCAAATGTGAAGTCCAGACAGCACAATAGCATGTAGGACTCAGAGAAGAGAGGCACAGACAGGTCAAAGTCTAGACAGGTCATAGTCATGGGCTATTCTTAGACTAGAGACTGGGTCCCATCTTCCTGTTAGAAAGTAGCCTCAGCAAAGAGTTGGGCTGGGAAACAGCCTTAAGGGAGACAAAATGATGACATCAGAGTAGTTTTCAAATCAAGCACTTTTAAAGAAACAGTTACTGGTCATAGGCTTATATGTGCATTCCTTAAATTTCTTAAACTTATTTGTAAAATACTGCATGATAAAAATACTTACCCAGGATATTTATTTTGGACATTAATTTGACCAATGTTTACCAAATACCTTGTATGTAGTAGATGTTAAAATGCAGTTTCCTTGACCTCCCACTGTGCAAATTGATTTACATTTTAAGGAACTCGCTCATTTAGCCACCTGACTAATTAATTCCTGACACTAGAGGACTTGGTTCTTGTTCAGCTCATCCCAAGGCCTGGAGTAGGAAAGGGTGGAACTAAACATTGTGGTACATTATAAATATATCATGTATTCTCAATCCTATTAAATTACACACCATGTTACAAGATTTTTATTTTTTCTACCTTCAGAGAAACTCTGTGAAAACAGTACTGTTTCCTTTCCTTTAGGTGTAAGGACAGTAGGCACAAATTCGAATGTCTGAGCCAAGGTTATCCAGCACCAGGCAGAAAAGCTAGGACTGAAGTTAGGAGCTCTGGTACTTGTACGTGTCTCCTTTTGTACTGTGCTCTCTCTCCCAAAACAGGACTTCGTGAACTGTCACTTACAGGTGTGAAACAAATCCTGATTTCCAAATAAGGAAATTGTCACTGTCCACAAAATAACTTTTTTATTTGCTGGGGCTTTATTGGTGAGGAATGATTTTGGAGAATTTATATTCTCTTTGAATTTGGTAGAGTTGAGTCTTTCATTCATGGAATTTAGTCATATTCTTTATTTAGAAGATGGGAGACTACAGTGACTTTGAAAATCTCTGCTGACTTCCTGAGATTGTTTCATGAGGGACTTGGTGGCTTTTTTAGCTCAACAGTCTTTCAGTGTCTCCTTGCTGCCACAAGCATCTCTCATCTGCAGATATTTTTTTTGCTATGTGATTCAGTCTTTACTAGTGACAAGAATAATTTTTCTCAGTAATGCAACCAGTAAAAGATCACACACACACACACACACACACTCACACAATCTCTATTTTTATTTCTAATTGTCATTTCAATTTTGATGTGATAAAAACAAAACCTCTAATGTCTCTGTGAAGCACACCCTAGCTGCTGCTGCAGCCTTCAGTTCCTTAGTAAATGGCAGCTTGGAGACGTGAACGTCAGTTGCTCTTGACTCTTCTTTCTGTGGAAGGAGAAATGCAGTGTGCCACTCCCATTTTGAGACTGCTGCACCCTCCACTCCAGGCAATACCCTTTGCCGGGACTATTCGGTGGCCTCTTGAGGAATGCGCCTGCTCATTCCCTCTCCTTATCCTGTGGTTCCACTTCTGCAGAGGAGCTGGGGTAGCCCATTCATGATGTAAGACGTGACATGTACACAGTGGTGTCCAGCTCTGGTCAATCTGAATGCTACCACATCATTTTCTACTTTTCTCTCCCATCTGCTTTGCACGAACAACCCCTTTTTAGCAACTCTGCTTTGCTAACAAGCTCTCATCTGAGAGCTTTTGCATATTGTTCTTCTTTTGCTCACTGTTGTTTCTGAGCAGAATTCTCTTTTTCTAAATAAGCCAGTTGTGTATTTCATACTTTTTGGGTGTCTCTGCTGAAATAACATTATATTAGAAAGGTCTTTTTGGACCCCTTTTATTAGTAGTAACACTGTCCCCAGACTCTTTCCCCTTTCCTGCCATACTTAGTTTTCTCTGTAGCAGTCATCACCAGGTAATAGTATCTTTTTTAACTGTCTGTCTCACCACATCCTGTATCCTGTCGTATATGTGAAGATCAACGAAGATACAAGCTTTTTGTCAGTTTTGCTTACAATTAGAATAATGCCTGGTTTGAACTAGGACTTAATTCATGTTTGTTCAATGAATCAGTTTATGTTAATATTTGTAATGTCACTTGTTATTCTTGTAGATCAGGTCAAAGTTCTTATATTAATTTAAATTACTTTTTCTTTGATTCTCACTCTCTGACATCTGGATTTATCATAATTAACTGTGGTTTTGTTATGAAATATTCTCAATTTCATGGAATAGCAATTTCTACAGCAAGTTCTTCCTACTGAATGCACAATATTACAGTTATTTCTTTCAAAATGGATTTAAAAATTTAGAATTTTCTCATATTCCTATGTAGCACTAGGTTCTTTTGTATTTTTAAAATTTACTTTAGAAGTTAGTGCTTTTGAGGGCGTGGGAAGTAAATCTCGATGAAGATGTAATCTTTTCTAATGCTATCAACAGATATTCTACTGAGTTTGAATCCAACATGTGGTTGAGGAAAAAAAGTTTCTTTTTTTCACATTTAATTCCCATTTCCACTGCAAAGTTGACAGTTTGCATTTCAGCTTGTCCTTCAGATAAATGAAGATTGTTGTACTGAGCTTCAAAGCATGTGCGCTGGAGACTGCAAGTCCCCTGTCTGTGAGGAAAGCCTGATGTGACCCTCTCCTGCCTCCTCTGTGATGTGGTAAAGCTGATCTTAGCTGAACTACTTAGGATGCTTGTTACTGCTGCGTCTCAATGAATTGAGAGTGGTAATCAATTAACACTAAATGGGTTTCTTTGTCAATTTGGAAGCATCCCAGTGAAGGTAAAAAGAGAGTGAAATAAAGTGATAAATAATTTATATACTTGGAAAGAATCCCTAATTTCTTCTGCCCACTTGTAGGTTCTAAGTTGATTTTTAGGGAAAACATGAGACCAATAATCAGAATCCTGGTACATAAATTAACTCTGTATTAGAAATGTTTAAACTTAAAGATGTGTTAATTTGCTGCTTACACTTGGATTTTATATAAATGCTGCAATTATAAAAGGCCACTTGTCTCTCTGACTCTCCTGAGGAACTCTGGCCTTTCTTTCTCATTTTTTGTGTTTTCTCTTGACTTCTCCAAAATTATTTTCTGACTTGCTTGCATCTTGATTTGTAGTAATAAAATGTTTATGCTAGTATGTACACACACTTATTGCCTCTACGCTCCTCTGGTAACTATGTATGCATTTCAGGGTCTCACTTTGGTTAAGCTTTCCCTTTATTAGTACATGGACATTTTGGTCATGGTGATCAGGACATTAAGAGCTTTGAGGCTTAGTCTCTGTAGAGAAAGTCGCCAACATTGTCATTCTCCATTAATTTCCTGTCTACCTTTCCCTGTTCAGCTGTGAGGAGATAATAAAAGTCTGTCTTCATAGGCTCAGTCTTCGAGGCAGTGGGGACCTGTGGGAGTGCTTCAGCAGCTCCTTCCTGCAGTTGGTGTCTGGGGACAGTGAATCCACAGTCTACTTCGCTCCTCCTCACTACACACTGGTGGAGTCAGTCTGCTGATCAGGAGCTCTGGCTTCCTGGTCTTCTTCCCTACCTTCTACTCTCTCTCTCTCTCTCTACTAACTCATAGCCTTTTGGCCAGAAGACTGAGATCCTCTTTTAGATCTTGTCAGCCCCTTAGCCTGGGTTGGATCATACTTTTGATTGATTTTGTTTCTTCTTTAAATTGTCACCTATAGATTTACCTTATTCATTGCTCTCATATGACCATACTGAAAACTGCCACTACCTTGAATGTCCTTAACTTCATATGGGTCCAGCCTTCTCCCCTGAAATGGACTCTTAGATATGAGCTCTGCTATGAGATAAAAAATGAGAGCCAAGGTCCTACTGAACTTGGTGAGTTTGTATAAGAGTAGGTAACTGCTATATTTCAAGGTCAGATGATTCTGTGGCAGTTTTAGTTAGCTAAGTGGGGATTTAGAAGATGGACATAATCACAGTGATAGCACATGTCCAATAAAAATAAATCATTAGCACCTTTAGAAACAGAGGCAGATATCTGTGAAGATCTTATATTTCAGGATCCTTGTTTACATGGGTCCCTTCCAATGTCCTGGCAAGATTTCCAGCAATATTTTTACATAAGCATACAACTTAGTAAGTTTGTAATATTATTTTTATCTTAAATCAGATAAAACCATGGTGTCTTTTCACTTTACTATCTCCTCTGATTTCTGCTGTCATTAAAGTGGGATGAGACTATTTTGTTGTTGGATATAACTAATGATAATATGAACGAGATACATTCAGTTTGAGTTTGTTGTGATAGATTTATGTGCTTAGCAATTACTTCTATAAATAAGTAATAGTGGGCCAATCTTGGAAGTGCATGGTTCAGAACTTTGTTCTAGAGAATACCCAGGATTGCCTCTCCCAGTGTCTACACCTTCAGGACCATCACAGTACCACACCAAAATGCTTCTTCCCTAGAGTACCTTCAGGCAATGATGGACTATAGAGTTGCAGAACTGGCCAACTGCTGCTCAGTGTAGGACTCCTATCTTGTGCAGTGTTTACCCTTGGGCAGAGACTTTCTCAAACTTCACTGCAGTCCAAGTCTTCCTAACCCATCTTCTTTCCTGTCTTTCCCTTGCCAGGCCTTTGCCATGACTTAGAAGACCCTCCCTGTGTTCTCTCCCTCCATTGCTTATTTTCCATGAACATTGCTGCATCTAGTTCCATCTTGGTGTCTGCTTCTCAAAGGACATGAACTGATATAATTAAAAGTTTTTCGGGCAGGTTTGTGAGTGACCTAGGATTTTCATCAAGCTGATATTCTTGAACACAAACTTCAGGTCATGGTCATCTCTTCTCAGTCACTTGCTAGAATTTGGTAATATTCTGCAATTACTTCCGGGGTTTAGAGTATTTTTCTGATCTTTTTTACTGCTTCCTTACTTATAGAGTACACTGTACCGGAACAACCTGTTTGTTGATGCAAACAGACTTTTGTTTATATTCTTTCTTCTAGAAATGGCTTTGTCCAACTAAACTTATGCATATGTCTTATTCACTTCTTCCTAAGGTGACATGAAAAATCTAACATTGATAATGGTAATATTAAATTTGTAATATACCACTACAATGATGATACCTTAGTTATTTTTCTCATTGCTGAGTAAAATACCCAACATCCAAAATTAAAGTAGGAAGAGCTTATATACTTACAGTTCATAGAATTTTCAGTGCAGAGTTGGCTGGCTCCAAAGCAGGGGCAGAGAAGAGGCATCACAGAGGAGAAATGGCTTATTGCAGGCAGAAGACAGCAAAAGCAAGCAAGGGAGAAACCCCAGCTCTTTCTATCCTTTGTATCTTATTCAGGCTGCTTTGTGCAGGTAGCACTCACACTCTTATTCTAGCACCCTTAATTCTAGTATTGCACCATGAAGCAATCACACACTCTAGATCCAGCCACCGCTAAAAAAAACTCACCGCCCACCTCATGAGGCTTTGGGGAAACACCTAGACACAAGCAATACTAATATGCATTCTTTTATTCAATTTTTAAAAAGTCATCCCTCAGTATCGTATATACTTAAATTTCCCAAATATCAAGCTCATCTAAGTTTAGAATTATAATTAAAACATAAAGACAAAGCTAGTAAATTTTGACATCACTATGATTCTGGGTCTCAGCATTACTTTTTTTCTGGGCTATATTCTAACAATCTAAAGTAAAGCTTAGTAAAACTGAACGTTTTTATAAGTGAGGAAAATGCAGTTATTGTATATGTAGGCAGGAGATTTGGCCTTTCTCACTAAATCCTCTTTGCTCTTTGCAGAAGATTTTTCTAAGCTGTTAAATAGTAGAGCATTCATGTCATGCATCTCGAGGTTTTTCTCTAGTTGTGTATGTTCACATAGGCGCCATCTATAACTCAGTCACATCTTTCATTTCACAGCCATAAAATTAATTAGCAAGTCATGCAAATTTTACCATAAAATTTTTAACATATTTCCCTTCATGTCACTGTCTTATTGAGGCCTTTATAGTCCATACCTTGGATAGCTGAGCAGTTTCCTATTTGCATTTCCACTCCTACTTCATAGTCTATACAGTTACCAAGACGATCTGTCTCCAGTTAGCCATCTGTCCATGTCAGTGCGTGCTAACATCATGAGATGATTTACCATTTCCATTTGTAATGAACAGAACTGGATCTTTAGAGGAAGTCTGCGTCAGAAGTCCAAAGTGCAACACTGATCCAACTAAATCAGGATCAGGGCTCAGTCTCTCCTCCTGAAACCATCCCTTCCCCCTTGTCCTTTTCTGTGTCTCCAGGACATCTTCACATACCTCTGTGTGGGTGAAAGGTCTGTAGCAATTTACCCTTTGAAGGAGAACACATTTTCAGGGGGATGACAAAGTCATACAGGGACCTTTGCTATCTCTTGAATGTATGTCATAGGACACATTTGCGAATCAATCTGCTTCCCTTGGTTTCATGATTTCTGAGCCACATCCTACCTCTAGAGGATCTTAGTCTTAGATACGTGGGAAGACGTGGAGGTTACTCTGGGGACCACAGTTACCATTGGTGTGAAGATTTCTGGATGGAATGAGTGAACCTTTCTGATTTTGCTTCTGACAGTGCTAAATGTGCAGAATAAGTGTCTAAGAACTAGAAAGTTCTCCAAAACTCATGTTGAATTTTGAGATTGTGTCTTTATGTATACTCCTTCCTTTATCTGGACAGTTTTCATTTCTTACCTTAGAGACTATCATCCTCTTTAGGAAGTGATTCTTGTGCCTACCAGTGGGAAAAGGGTATATTTTTCTGTGGTCCAACAGGAAGCTTTATATCTGATTGTTGAATTTACATTATAATGTTTCTATTATTATTATGTTACTTTAAATATCTGTTTTACTCATAAACCTGAGACTCTAGAGGGTAAGGTGCGTATCTTATTCACTTTGGAACCTAATGCCTCACCCATAATAGTTGCTCAATAAGTAACTGATAAATGAGTCTGTAGATGAATGAATGAAGATAATGCTCATTTCTTCTGATTTTTTTGGTTCCCTTATTACATTCTAGGTTTGGTGTCACACTACGACAGTTTATTTTTATTAAGTAAAAATATTAATAAGCTACTTAGAAAATAATCCAACTAGTTGTGTGGATATTAAAACTCTAAATATAATATATATTTTGAAGAGCTCATAATTTGATGTTTTAGATCTGGAAAAGAGCTTAGAAATCTCTTAAACTTTCTCATTTTTATGTAGAAGAAGTTTGGACCCAGAGCGATGTATTAGAAATGGAACAAAGACTAACCTTTAGTGCTAACGTGGCTCTTGAGGTCTGTGTTTTTGAAACCTTTCCAAGTCAAGGCCCCCAAAAGTAGTTTGGCCTAAAAATTAGAGCCAGGCATTGAAGCAGACAACATTATTGGAGACCCTGAAATTCTAAGGTGGTTTTTCCAGACTCTGAGAGGAGGTTAAGCTTGTAAGGGCCTCTACCCTCTACGGAATAGACATCTGTGAAATGCCAGGAAGCAAGCAGGACTGGGAGGAAGGAGAGCTTGCCTGCCACACAGTCCTACTGGCTGCTTCCGTTGACCCAAAAGGAAGTCCCAGGGCAAGCGTGAACCTACCTGCAGAACTGTACTGAGCTGCCTCAGGAAGGGCAAGACTTCATACTCCTGTCTAGAATGTGGGCTACTGTAGAAAACTTGTAACCCTGGTGGGGCAGCTACTTGGATTTGAGATAATCCCAGAAGCCTGAGAAGGAAATCTGCCATGGACAGCATTCCTAGCAGCACCTGCGGGCAATGCCAGGACGCTTACTGCAGTTGGCCTTCTCAGGGTCTGCTCATGGATATGAGGCAGAGTCTGGCTTGGATTAAGGCGATTCAACAGATAGAGGGTTTGCAGTGGCTTTGCGGTTGCTGGTTTGCAATTCAGCCCAGTATGTTGGTGAAGTATAACAAATCAATACTATTGACCTCTGAAACTTTTTGTGTGATTTCTTTCTTTCTGAGATTTCCTAGATCTGTGATGTTTTCTTATGTTTTTTTGGGGGAAGTCTATTATGAGGCAGGAGATTAAACAAATTCATTTTAACATCTATCAAGGCAACTATTTTTATTAACTTTGTAAAAGTTATTTATTTGATATTTTTACAGTTTAATAAAAGTTTTTTTTTGTTGTGTTACAAAAGCAATCTTGCAATTATGGTGGATAATTTTTAAAATATAACACTCTAATATATTCAGAAAGGTTTTGCTTATAACTTTCAAATTGGCATGGATAGGTGAAATAGTACCAAATTTCTATTTTACCTATTTTTAAGTTGAGGCATTAAGATTATGTAAAAAAAATGTGAACTGGAAAAGACATCATGTATTTTTATTTTCCAGAAGAGTTTATATAGCACAATAGCATCTTCTTTTAATATGGCACATTTTTATTGAGTGATTTGTTAGTAAGTTTTTTAATTCTTTGTTTAGTGTATATTTTTGAGTCAATTTTTAAAATGATATTTCCTAAGAAAAAACATATTTCATTGGTATTTTCAAATTATGCTGATGGATGATACTTTTAAGCATATCTATACTTTGACATTTCCTTTTTCATTCTAAACTGTGTATTCCCTTTGTTTTAAATCATTCTTTTATAAAAAGTAGTTATTTTAATTGATTTGCTTTTTGTCTGCTTCTTAGATTGATTAATTCTACTTTAAAATTTTTACCTTAAATTGTTACTTTCTGGATTTAAAAATAATTCATTTTTTTCTGCTTTTTAAACAATTGCTTTGTTGTGCTTCCTTTAATAATTTATGGAATTAATTTAGTTAATAACCCTCCCTCTGTCTCTTTGTCTGTCTGTCTCTCTTTCTCTCTGTCTCTCTGTCTCTCCATCCCTAACCCCCTCTGAGACAGGGTCTCATCAATAATCCAGGCTGGACTAGAGTTTGCCTTCACTTGCCTCCGCCTTCGGAGTCACTGGGACTATAGGTACTTACCGTGGTCCCAGGCCTCTATTGATTGGCCTGTTAAACAACTAACATTTTGAGGAAGAACTCCAGGAAATCATGCCTTCTGATACTTGGTATTACTAAGAATAATTTTCTCACATCGTATTTCTTAAATAATAACTTGACTATGCAAAGACTTTGATGATGCCACTTGCCTTTTTTATTAGTAAATGTTTGCAATACATAATGGTTACATTCATTTTGGGGAGCTGATAAATGTGCATAACACATCATAATTCTTTTTGTATCCCTTTTCTGTCTTCTCCCTCCCCTGTCCTTCTATGTCTTGATCCCTTTCTGTTTTGCACAATTTCTGTCTCCCTGTTCCCTATTATCTTTTTTTCCCCTCTTTATATGTTGGCCTTCTTATTAAGAGAAATTATGCAATATTTAATTTACTTATTTATTTACTTAACATTATGGTCGCAAAGTGCATTCATTTTATTATAAATGACTCAAGTTTATCCTTCTTTATGGTAAAGCCATTCTCCCTCATATATCAGTGCGTTGTTTTTATACATTTATCTGTCAATGGACTATAGGACACTTCCAGACGTAAGCTATACAAATTGTGTTGTATAAATACAGTATAAAAATGAATGGGTCAATGTAATGCGATGTTTTTAAATACTTGCCCTTTTGAAAACATCTCTAAGGTCATTTGTTTATCTTTCTTTCTCTCTTGTTTTTAAACAGTCTTGAAGCCTTTTTAATACTATACAGAATTCCATGGCCAGCTTCAGAAGTTTTTCTCTGAAGACGTAACTCCTGGGTATCTTATCTCCAGCCTCAAGGATGCATGATTAATTCTCTCTGTCCCTTGAAATTCATATCTTCACCAGAATATGGTGTGAAAAGGTAAGCCTTTTTAATGTAAGACCTGCAATCTGTTTTGACAAGTTTCCTCTATTTCTTTGTTTAATTAGGGAAAATTTAATGTACTGGGAAAAAAAGGAATGTTTTACCCTATTTGAAAGCTGTGCTGTTTTACATTACTCATTATTTGTTTTGTTCTCCTATAGGAAATAATTTATCTATTTCAGATATACACCTTTATTTTCTGTCTTCCATTTGAATCCTGTTTAATCATATAATTTTTTTCTTTGTTTTCTGTATTCACAAAGTACTTTCATTTGAAGTCTATTTAATTCTGTATAAGATTGCTTCTAATACCTTGCTTATCTTTTTATCCCAAGATTGCTTAGCCCTTTGTAATGATATATTGAATGAATGATTTAATTTTGTTACAATTGTATCTTTAAAACTTTAGTCTTTTTGTTCCGTCTAACTCCCTTTTGATATTTGCCAGATCAAGTCAATTGCCTTTTCATCCAAAGGTTAACATTATATTATTGCATAAAGTCCATGTTTTCTTGAATTTCATGGAGAATAAAACTTATATTCCAACAAAAATAATCTATTATCTTCTCATTTCATATAGTAGGTCTTTTTCAAATGTAGTTTTTCTTTTGTATCTTTGTACTTAGGTTTTATCTCTTCTTTTTAAGGTATAGACTATCTCATATATGCCATGCTCTTTTTGTTTAGGTTTATTTTCGTATCCTTGAGTGAGAAAGGATAAAATATGATGTTAGCCTGAAAACCGTATTAGTAGTTTCTTTTGCATTATCTTCATTTTCCATTTGACTGGTTTTGTTGCGTCCTCAGATTTTAAGCCTGAGGCAAGTGTTACTGGTGTTCGGAATCTCTGAAATCTCTGATCTCTACACAGTATTCATGTAAAGTAGATAAAGTGGCTTTGGAGGGATCTATTTCCCAGTCCAACTTCTGGGAGTCGGAGGAGCAAATTTCTGGGTCATTGAAGCAGTATTGAGTTGCTCTCTTGCCAAAAACATGAATAAACAACTAACAACCTTCTCAGTGCTCTCAGTTGTCTCAAGTTTATATCTTCCTTGTAGCTGCATTAATGTCCCTGGAACGTCAAGCATCTCATTTCAATGAACCTTCTGACTTAACAACCTGTTTGCATCTCCTAGAGTTACTGTCTTGCAGAACAGGAATGAGTGGTACTTTATTCATGTGGTTCTTGCACAGGAGAGTAGATGGGTGCTGACAACAGGCCTCTGGCTATATTAGAAAGCCCACTGCAGACATAGAGAATCTGCTCCAGTGGTCAGGGTGTTCCAAGCAGGCAGGCATAAGGGTGCCACTCTGCATGGGTCTTTTCACTTCTCACTCCTGGTGAGATCTCAGAAGTCTAGAGGAGAGACTGTGAGGGACTGGGCGTGGGTCAGTCAGTTAACCAAAGGAAGAGTATTTCAATAATTACCTGTTGGTGTGGCTGTATCACGTCATCTACAGACATCCTGCCTTCAGTCTAGAATTTTCTTCAGAGAATTCAATTAGATCCAAGTAACTGCTACTACTGATTATTTTAGTTTCTAATGAGAATAAAACTCTGTATCCTTTTTCCATTTTAAAGAGTGCTTCATTGTGAAATACTATGACTAAAGTCATGGATGCCTATAACTATTGAAACTGCTTTGCCGGGAAGGAAATAGAAACTAAAGACCTCTGTTTAAATCAACATATCCAGTGACTCGAATCTGCATTTCATTTATTCCACCTCCTAACAAAGTATAATTTTATACCTCCTACTTTCCTGTGTGCAGTCCATATTTAGGAGACAGAACTATTGCAAAGAAATGTTGGTTAGAAACTATGGATTTGAACTCCTAATTGATACTTCCTAAACTATTAGCTCGTCAATCATTCACTTAACTTCTCTGACTGTGGCTTGTTCACTTGTGAAATATGCTATTTGAAGGATCAAATAAAAAGTGTGAGATAAGCTGGGGATATAATAGCTCAGTGGCATAAATACCTGCCTGGCAAGTGTGAGGTCGTGAGTACTTCTGTGTGGTATGGAATATTTACATTCCTTGTGTGGGGTTGGTACGTGGACATAACACATCTTAATTCCTTTTTTCATCCCCTTCCCTCTTACCTCCTCTTCCTTCCCCTCCTCCATCTCTTGATTCCATTCCCATTTGAGAAAGATGGATCTCCCTACCTCATACTGTCTTTTATTTTGCTCTTTGTTTCTAATTTGGGTTTCTTGGCTGAGAACTTAGCTCAACTGCATAAGCAACTGTCTGATAATTGCAAGGTTGTGAGTTCCATCCCTGGTACCAAAAAAAAAAAAAAAAAGCAAGACTCTCCTGGACTATATAATGAGGTCCTTTCTCAAGAAGAAAGTAAACCAAAAAAGTTGAATTATAATTTGGGTTTCTCACATAAGAAAAACCATCTAGTATCTGAGCTTACACTATACTGTCATAAAAAAGAGAAACTTTTTTCATTTGTGGAACAGATGCATCTTGAGACCATATGTTAAATAAGATAAATCAAATACACAAGGTAAGAGTTTTCATATGCATGTGTGCTTTTTATTTCGTATGAACTTTAAGAGTCTATTAAGTATTTGATCACTACAAAATGGTGCATTGTGCATTGTGGTAGACAACTCCAGTGACTCCCTTTGAATCCAAATCAATTACTGTGACTTTGATTATTTGGAGACTTATTTCCTTATAGTGGTATGTAAAAAGCTGGCTAGGGTATTTCCTTCTCTCTTCAATTGGCTCTAGGCATTGCAAATAAGGCTAGCAGAGGTGCTATTGAACATGCAGTCTCTGTAGCCGCAGACAGTCCTGTTTCCTCGCGTAGTGTTCTCCATACAATACAGATAGGTACAGGATATGAGCACCTGAGATTTTAGAGCAAATTGCTCCAGGGAATGTCAACTGGGTAGGAGCCTCAAGATAAAAAGGCTATGACTCCCAGGGCACAAGAGTATATATCAGAACCCAAGGGATAGCCCCCAAAACAATTTCATTGCTACCTAAATTGGATTATGTAAATTAATTCTTCTACATATCTTTATCTCTGAAATTTATAGAGATGCCAATCTTGCACCTGGCCAGCCAGCTCAAATTACTCACGTAATTCCGCCATCCTCACTGTCACTCATCCCTGAGCCTTCCCCCTTGTTCACAAGATAATAAATTCTGGGAGAGGCCTGGGATCAAGGCCTTTCTCTGCATGTCCTCACGGGACTGGACTTAGGACCCCTTGGCTGCCCTTAATATGGAATATGTCTTGGTGTTTTTACTCTCACTGTGGGTTGCATTATTGGTAGTAGATTGGAATTAACTTGCTAGGATTCCAATTCATCTTGATGGGATTATGAATATAACCTTTTGGATTGTGAGGAAAGCTAAAAGAAGGATTACAATACTTGGATGACTGAACTTGATACTTGAGTTTACAATAGTGCATGATATTTTAGATATTTGGCAATTGAGCAAGTGCATTTAAGGATTTCCAGTTTCCTTTTAAATAAATGGCAATAAATATTTTTCCCCCATGCTTCTTAGATACTGATCTTTGGTACAAAAAAGAGAAAAGTGTAAGAAAGCATTGTACATTATAACATTTATAATAGTTTTTAAATTAGTACTTGTGTGTAGTATATAATTTTTAAAATATATAAAATATATAAAATTCAGAAAATGTTAATATTGAACTTTTAATAACTATATATGTCTACTTTGAGCAATCTAAATTTAATCTATAATCTCACATTATTCTTGCTACTTTTGATAATTTTAATTATTTAAATAAGTATGTGCTTATTTTATTTCATTAGTGTTAAATGGCAAGTTTTATTTACTGTAATTATTTTTTACTCCTTTGTTTTCCTCTACTGTGTGAGAAAAAAATCCTATGTATTTCTAGATATAATGAGAGGGGAAAGTATATTTTATAGCACGTTCAAACATTATCTTTTGTATGTGGATTCCTTTCTGACAAGGGAAAAGAGAATTTACTGATTTCTTTGACAAAACAAATCTCAACATTCTAGACACTCTTCAGACACGCAGTTAAGGCAGTGTGTTCTGGTGAAGGGGCGGCTGAACTCACACGTGACTCCGGATCCCTCCCTTCATGGTGGTGGCCTCTCTCTGCTCTTGGTTGTTGTGGGGTCTTTTCCTCTGTTCAGTTCAGGCAGAAGGTGAGGACTCATCATTTGTTTAGTTCTGTTTGGCTTAACTGAGCAGATTTGGGGCATTTGGAAGACTTTCCTGAACGTGAAGGAACATGCTAGGAGCCAGGAACGCTGGCTACTTGTTTGTTGAGCTCAGCTGGGGACTTCCTCACGCACCCTGTGCTTTGCTCTAGGACTGCAGTTCTGGCCAGGCCTGGCCCTCAAATCCCATGAATTTAAAATTTCAGATTTGGTGTGAAAACTGTTATTTTTCCAGAGGATGCACAAGATATCTACGTTAAGTTTTAGATATGCTACTTGCATAACCACTCTTAGACTTAGAAAATGTGGCTCAATTTTCAGAGATTTAATTTATTAAAGTACTACTTTGCCACCCATATGTCGCTATATCTGCTAAACAAAACAATATTATTCCTCATAACCACTCTTGAAATCATGCCTCCACCCTAGCTTGTTCTTTAATTTCCAGACACTTTTCCTGCTTAAACTGGTCATGACACTTGAAGAAAATCTTACCAAAAGCCTCAATAATGCACTGCACCATCCCCTTCCATTTTTCATCAAATACTTCCATTCTCTTACTTCTTTCTTCCTCTCTACCCCACATAGATCTTTATCTGGCAGTAGGAAGAAAAACGCATCTTATGAAAGCTTTAGAAAGGATTCAGTTCCCTATATCAGAGCTCCTCTTCTCCGGGGACCTCATTATTTCTTCTCGGTACTCGCCCAGCAAATCAGGTCTGTCCTGTCGGCCCTCCCTCCTCGATGTTTAGCCCTCTGCTTTCCCATCAGATTTGTCCAGATAGGTAGAATGCATTGTTTTTCCAGCTCTGGGCAATTCCTCAGTAATCTAATTGGATTTCTAATGTTTAAATCTACATGTAAAAAATATTAGTATTTCTTAACATTTTACTTTACCGACAAGTAAACATCCACGAAGACAAGGGAGTCTGCTGCTTAAAGAATTTCTTAAAACTAGAAGATTAAAGGGGCACGTAGATTTGGGAAAGTTGGATTTTCTGTTAAGTTCAAAACAAACAAAGCAGGATGAGGGAAGAAGAAATGTGTCCTGACGAATGTTGCCAGCAGCCTGAAACCAAAGAACACATTTAAAAATCCTGTCTGCTCAGGTGAAAACTTGACAGGTGGCACCCTGAAGGTAGCTTGGACTTGTTCAGCGTGCCCTGCCCCGTGGCTTCTGATGTTCCTGTCTTTCCTCACAGCCAGGTCATGTGGCGTCTGGACATGGTGTGCTCACCCTGCAGCTGAGGCAGCCAGGAGGCTGATTCTCAGTGGAGGACGCTTGCTGCCTTTTCCCTCCTTGTCACCAATGGTGCGGAACCACTTCTGCTCATCATTCTCTTTTAATCTGGCCCAGGGATGAAAAGGACCTCGTGGGGCCCGCCTGGCAGGTGAAGCATCCAGATGCTAAGCTCCAGGATTAATTTTGCTGGCGGTGGCTTCTGAGAGTCAGTTCCTTTTCCCTGACTTGGCTAGCAGACTGGATTAACCTCTCACAGCCCAAAAGGCTCTTTCCATGTATCAAATTAGCAGTCCAGTTCTCTGGGCAGGAAGATCTACCTGATACTCTTGAAATGCAGGAATCTGTATTTAACCACTAGAGGTTGAAGTTGTAGTAGAGTTTTATTCTTCTGAAACACAAAGAACAGCACTCCCTGGAGGTGGTAATGGGACTGAGTGATGCATGTACTTCCCTAAGAACAGGGAGACTCACATCAGTGTCCATTGAAAGAAAAGAAAGCCAGAGTCTAAGAGGAATTTACCTCTGAGTGGGCATGATTCATGGGGAAAGCAATTAGATGCCCCTTAGCCACTGCGTGTCTGCGCACTCATATGCACAGCTCTGTCTCTTCCCTTTGAAATTTTGCTTTTGTTTTGTGAAATCTTCTTCTTCATCCCCAGAAGTCAAGAAGAAAATTTATAGTCTGACTCTGCCATCATGAGATCTTGCTTCCACCATCCTGTTTTTTTTTTTTTTTGTTGTTGTTGTTGTGGAAAAGTTTACGACTGAATGTCGCCAGGCAACAGTACTTTTGAAAGGGCTCTAAATATTAAACTCATTTCAAGTGTGACTTGAGACTCAGGCAGACTGCAGGAGTGGTGACAATTTATTACTCTTCAGAAGCCCTGAAGCAGAGTAAATATAGATTTACCAGTGATAATACGAGAACAACAGATCAATTTGATTTTAAGTAAATCCTTCCCCCCAAAAGCCAGAATTTGATTAATCCATTGAAGCTTGGTGGAATCACTGGGAACTAATCGAAACACAGATGAGATCTCACATTGTTAAATGCACCTGGCTAAAGAAAAAGAACTATTCTGGAATGTTTTTTGCTGCAGAGTTCCATTTTTCAGTGATTATTTATCCCCAAATTGAGGTGTAGAAAGTCCAGTTTCAAGACAGTTGAGAACCTGAGATATTTAATTCATACTATATGTAGAATGAACCAGTGTTACCCAAGGTTTATAATGGGATGCCGAGCCTGTGTACCTAGCATTTTCCCCAGTCTGTGTGCAGAGATGGCTGTCTGGAACTGGTCTCCGGGACCCAGTAACCCTTATCCAATTTATTCTGCTTGTGTCCTAAGGATAGAAAAGCCCTACAAATTCCAGAGAGATGCAGTAATACTTTAGTGTCGTGAAAATCTTACTAGCACTTTGAATTTGCAGGCTGCTTTTTACTCTGAGTGTCTCAGAGAACTTTTTAAACATTTATGTATTTCACAAATATTTTTGACTAGTGCAGATCAACTCAGTTTACAGGCAGAAAAACTGAGAAAAAGAGATAGGGAATATCTAGAAATGCCAAGAGAGTCAATGCCGAGGTAGCCTACAAAGAAAATTGTTGTAGAGACAGTTGATAAGCCATCCACCCAAGAATTCAGTCATAAGGGCTTTATAAAAGTGTGGTAATTATTATGACCTCTTACATTTACAATTTAAACTGTGCTTCACAGGTATTATTGCATTTGCCTCTTGAAGCTCTCTCAATCCCCCCCCCCCTTTTGTTTGTTTGTCTTTTTGAGACAGGGTCTCACTATGCAGTTCAGACTGGCCTTGGGCTCACTTTATAGCCCAGGCTGGTCTGGAACTTACAAATGATGCTCCTGCCTCAGCCTCCTGAGTGCTGGGATTGTAGGAGTGTGCCACCATGCCTAGCTCAGTCCTCATTTTGGATGAATATTTGATCCCTATTTTTGGGTAAAAAATTGAGAAATATTAAGTAATCTCATGTTAACTAGTAAACTGGTATGATTAATGCAGCTTACACTAGGGCCAAAGTCTTTCAGACCACTGTTCAGTACTTTTTCTTCTGCTTGGGGCATAGTTGATATAGAGAGTTGAAAGATTGCTTGTGTCTCTTTTTAGAAAGTGGCTGCTGATTCCAATAATTTTTTAGGCAGGGGACATTTAAAAAATTATTCTAACCTTAGTTCTATTCACATCCATGGGCTCTGACAGTTAATGTACTATTTTTTTGCAGGACATGACCATTATTTCACTTATTTTAAGTAATAATGATGGCAATGATATTAACTCTACTAAGTCAAAGGTTGAAGAATGTTCATATAATGACGAAGTCTTCATATTTAGGCCTGATTTTTATTCTAGAGAATTTGATAAGCATTCTTTTATAGAGCTATTCTTGAGAGTTAAGTGGGTATTTTCTGAAAGTGCCATGAAGTTCTGATTCTATTGAACTGAAAAAAAAAGAGAAATGATTTATGCACAACTGCATATAAATGATATGTGCACTATATTCCTGTGTGTCCAGGAAGCTCTATTGCTTTTTAATATTGCTTAATAAAATTGAATATGAGTTTTTTAAAGGTCTTACTTTGCTTTGCAAAATAAATAATAAGTCCAGGTGGCTTTTGTTCTGCTGTAAATTTCATCGTAACTTCAGGAAATGTCCCTGAATCATGTTTCTGCTCACTTTTGTATGTGAGATAGAAAGTGAAGAATTTGCTTTTCTTTTAATTCCTTCATCCTGGAATTTCTCAGGTGAGAAAAGTAATCATAGAGAAGCCTGTAGAACTGTGCTTTGACTATTATGAGCAAGGGAGTATTGGTGAAAATGTTGACTAATGAATTTTTCCCAGTGAATTATGAGGTCTATAATCAAGGCTTATCAGTCGGCTGCTCCATCAAATCTAGTTAACTAACAATTTTCACCATTATTAATCCCTAGCTGAGGTTCAGTGCTTTGGATTAAAGCTCTGACCCATATAGAAGAAATAAAATACAGAAAGTTAAGTCTACTTTGAGAGAGATTCTGATTCAAGGTATTGACAAGACTGTCCCCATAGGCCAACAATTCAGAGAAGTGTACAGACCCTGAATTAATTTCCAGTGATCTGCCTGCTTTGAAATCCCTACTTCACTAAGGTTTATTAGAAGAAGAAGTTGGGATAAATTATGCTGCTTAAATGAGTGGATAAAACTGGATAACAGGTCTTAAAACATGGGTTTTATGCTCCCCCCTTACATATCCAGAGGGTATTGATGATATATATCAGGAAAATGGCAGGTCAAGTTATTGACACAATAGCTTTACCTTGGTAGGTCAAGACAACATTGCAGAGATGAGGGATCCAGCTTTCCTTGCGTGGATTAGAGCTAAACTCATGTGCAAATTTCTTGTACGTCTTTCAGGGCCTCCTTTATATGTGCCTGCTCCACAGGATTTTCTCAATTATTATTTCTTTTTCCTCAGCTCTTGCTGAGGAAATTATATCTTTATGATTCCATTTATCAAGCTCACATTTTATTATAATTACATGATAAATATTCTCTTTTTACTTTAAACTTGAAGCCAAGTCTGTGTTTTTATTTATCTTGGAATACTAAAAATATTTAATCTTTATACATGTATATGTATATATATATGTTCTCAATATATAGTCGGTAAGTAAATCAATGAATTTCCATAACTGAAATCTTACTGTTAACTGTCAACCCTAGGGATCAACTCAATTATACATTAGAAAATAATCATCTATCATGTAAGATAGAAATACATACATACTATTTCCTTTTAAACTAGATACATTCTAGTAAAGTTTGACATTTTTAAGACAAATGTAACATTTTTGTATGTTTTATTGTAAAACCGGATAGAAAGAGCTGTGGAGAGAATTGATTCAGAATTGAAAATTTATGGCTAGATAAGTATAATGTAGTATATTATTTCTTTAAATGGCATATTTTATATTACTTTATATGTTTTACCAGTGTTGTTGTTACTGTTGTGTTAGTGAAGTCTTTTTGTATAGGAGAATTTTTGAAAATTATATAATATAAAGGAAAATAATTTTCTAATGAAATAATAAAATGAATGTCATGCTTAAACACAGAAACTTAATGAGTATATTAAATGTGAGGGAAAAAAAAGCCTGATCCCACAAAAAGGAAGTTCTCTTTTTCTGAGGAATTGAAGGTGAATTATCACTGCTTGTTTTTTTGTATAATTTTCTATAGTCATAACTTAGGTTTACAGTCTGTACATTTCAGCTTAGTGTAAATTATTCTGTGTTAATAAACTACCTGAAAATCGCAGTGGCATACACAAATAACAGTCATTTTTCACTCATGCTTGTTCTGGATCAACCAGGACTCTGCTCTAAATTCTTTTCCTGGAGGACCCAGACTGACAGTAACCCTATCTTGTTATTTGTTTATTTCATGTGTCTAAACATAAGACAGACAATCAATATCCCAAACAAAAACTATGTGGCTGGATTTATTGCTTCTCTAAGCGGGGTAAGGCTGTGTGGATCAGTCACACTTTTTCAGCAAAGCGACAAACTGACCGTTTATAGGATTTTTGGAAGGGTAGTCTTGGTATTGAGACAGTGACAAAATGAGAATGTGACACCAGCTAGAGAAGCATGGTTTCCGGGGAGGTACCGTCCCTAACTGGTTGGTATCAGAGGATATTTCTTGTGTAAGTCTACTCACTGCTGGTTGACTTTCAGACTGTTACTGATTGACCAATATTCTTCTTATTACTATGGCTGCAAAACTGTCACTGATTGACTGAAAAGGTTGAAAGAGTTCTGGTGTTTCTTGTTACTATGGCTACTGGACAGGTATTTTTTTGAGTGTGGAACTTTTATCCATCCATATTAATCAGAAAAAGATGGTGATGAAACCACAGGATAGATTTAAATTTCTATTGGACAGTGACATGTATCACTTGCGTTCACATTTTATTGTTTAAAGAAAATCACGGAGATAATTGTAATAGCAATGGAGAAGGGAAGTACAATCAATTCACAGTGAGGGACAGTAAATATTTCCAACAATAATAGGATTTACTACCCAGGTTGAAGTAATGGTGGAAGAGAAATACAGTGTACTTATGTCAACAGGAAGGGTGCAATATCTTTTTAAAAACATAGCCAAGCACTGTTATTCAATGAACAAGTCCATTGAAAGAAAGATTTTAAGATTATCTCCTTATAAGTAACTAGAAGTTTGATCAGTATAGAAAATCATTTTCATAAATGTCATAAATTGTTTTGTAATGTCTATTTTCTATAGTTAATTCTAAAAAGCAAAAGTGTATTCTTTAGATCTTTATTTTCTATCATACCTGACTTACAAGAAGAAAGATATGACCCAATAAAAACAAGGCTGTACTAGTTGCAAGACCAACCCATTAAAATATCACTTTTTAAGCGGTATTAAAATACCGCTTAAAATCTCATCAAGAGCTTTTGTGGGCTAGAGTGCAAAGTCCAGTTTTCTCTGGGCTGGCATCTCTAGCTTTATTCACTTTTAACACCTTATGTGAAGGAGATCTCTGACAAGATTAATAATAAATTCAATTATTCTCTAATTTTGAAGAGTCTTAGAAAGTGCTTTCATATAAAGTTACTTATTCAATATCAGACAAACCTTTGCCTTATTGTTGAAATGAAAACCAACCAACCCAGGATGGAGACTCAGAGCAGCTCAGGGTTCCAGTGCTTTCCAGGGAGTGGAAGCTGGGACTCGTCTCAGGCCTAGTGTGCTTTATGCTACAATCTGTTGAATTAACCTGTCTCAACCCCGTTTGCTTTAGTTGCTTCCTGCCTTTAATCATATTATTCTACCCTTTATAACGTGACTCAGATGGTCCACAAGTGGGCAGATGAAGGAAAGCTGTTCCACTTAGGTTGAGCAGTTGACAAGATCTGTCAGTACTGAACAGTTGTTCTCTATTAATGACTGGCCATTTGATGAGGATTTGACTTGGAGACATTTTCTGAGCTTTATTTTGCAGAATTTTAAAAAACAATTTAACACAATTTCCTCACATTTCAAAACTTTGTTAAGGCTATAGTCCCCAAGTATATATACCGAGCTGAAGATGCTTCTAGTCACGTCGACATGCATTGATGAGAAAGTACACACATGCATGTGATGATGCTGATGCCACCTGACACGTATTGACTGCTTCTTCCGGGCCTCAGGCTGCATTTTGCATGTATTATCCTTTTGATGCTTGTCATACAGTAAATATGAGATACAAACTATATATTCTCTGTTGTACAGATAGAGTTTTCACAGCTGTGAATGATAAACTGAGATTTAAATCCAGAGCTGACACTTTCAACACAAAGCCTTCTTTCATAGCAATAAATGTGTGTGTGTGTGTGTGTGTGTGTGTGTGTGTGTGTGTGTGTAAGTGTGTGGGTGCATGTGCCCCTTCACATGTTTTCTTTCATGCGGATTATATGGAAAAATAGATGAGAGAAGTCCACTAATTATCTGAAACATTATCAGTGTTACAAATATGTTTGGATCAGTACAGTAGCTTGGTGTTTGCCTGAAATTCTGACATATAAACTGCTATAAGCTGGATATCAGGATTCTGAGCTTTTATTGTGTGTTAATCAATATTATCTTAATGACAGCTATGTTTTTCTGACATAAAGCAAGTCCTTCACACTTTCTGCCCTGCCTCTTTCCCAAGGTATTTTAAACTGCTTCACCCTTGCTTTTTCACAACTGCTTCTTCACAACTGCTTCACAGATTGCCGAATAATCTCATCTTTGCATGGTACACTGCTAATATACTCCAGACACCACTATGCGAGTTTAAATTACCCAATGCCAATAAAATACTCACTTTCAGAGTCAAACAGTGTGTGGAAGAAACATGCTTCACTTCCATTTATTCATGGACATGATGTATTGGCTCTATAAACATGGTACTTGGCATGAAAAAACATAGTTTTCAGATAAACAGACTGTTTTATTATCTTCATTTTTCTTCTCTGCATATTTTTTCTCAAAAATGTATAAAATATGTTTTGTTATTACCTCACTGCGCACTTTGAGGATGGCTCTTTCAGGATGAACGGTTTCAGATTCCCAAGCACAACGATGAAAGATACACCATGAAGCCTGTCCTCTGCAGCAGTCCACAGGGAGGGCACAGAGTGAGCCGCCTGGTACAGGTGGTCTTTAACTAAAGGTCACATAAAATTGTACTGGGAGCTTTGTGATTAGCTTCAAGTGGCTTTTTTAGTTGGAATGGGCTGAACCTGTGAGAACTGGAGGGGAAAATAATTCTAAAACCAACGCTCTTTGTTCTCTCACTTTTCTTCATTTTAAGAAATATGAAATGCTGACTTGTCTGTGATTTTTTTTCTCTTTATTAGATTAAGTAAAGGACTGGACTACAGGAACATGCACATTGGTTTAAAAATTATTTAGAGCTAAAGACATTTGAAACAAATACAAAAAGGGCATCCTAACCTGTCTTTTTCTTTATGAAAATAAAGTGTAATAATTCAACAAGGAGTCATAATCAAGAGCATTCTGTAGAAATATATTTCACTTAAAAATCATTTATCTCTCTCTTTCTACCTTACATAATTTATTTTTCTACAACCTCTTTATTTAATCTTATATCAAAGCATTGAGTTTTGTCAGTTTATTAGGTTTTTATTTTTTTAAGGATCTCATGTGAAGTAAACTTATGTAAATTTTTTCCTTTTAATATATCTTCTGTCAATTTTATTCTCAATCCCAACATGGATCTTAAGAGATGAGATGTAAAAGTTTGTTTCTCCTACAGTAAATATTTGGAAGAAGATAAAAACTGTATCCCAAGACTACCTTAACTGCTTACCATAGGCAGGGTGGCTAATACATTAGAAGCATATTCTCTCTCAGTTATAGATGCCGGAATTCCAAAATGCATCAGCACAATCACACTCTCCAAGGCTCTCCAATGTACTTCCCTGGATTCTTGTGGTCATTTAAAATCTTTGATGTTCCTGGGCTTCTGGATGAATCGTTCTGATCTGTGCTTCCAAAGTCATAAGACATTCTTCTCTGTAAGTAGTTCTGATACATATTTCCCTTTTATTATAAGAGTACTGCCCCTTGGGCTAGTTCCCGCCATTATCCAGTGGGATTCCATTTTAAATTGGTTACAAATATAGAGATTGTATTTCCAGATAAATTCACATTCTCAGATACTTATAATATGAAGAGTGTCTCTTGTGCGGGACATAGTAATACCCATCCCAAGGAGAAGGCTAAAACTCTAGAGTGGACCAAAGTGGACCAAAAATGGACTTGGTGGGCTGGTTGGCTCTTGTCATTTCCCTGATTTCTTTCCATCTTGTATCAAATTGTAAGACAGCTCTAAAATCTGCTAGTTTATCCTGCCAGACTTGCAGCTTCAACTGTATTCCTGTGAACCCTTGGAGAAAGTACAGCTCTATACACCAGATTGTACTATTTGCTAGTACTCTGCCCCACAATGCATGTAGTCATTACACACAAACATGTACCTCTATAGTTTAGCCTCCACCACGGGAACAAGCCCAAGTCAGCCTCTGAAGCGATATGAAGGAAGAGATGAAGGAAACGTGGAAGCGCAGACATCTGCATTGTCCCAGGTGAAGTTATCCTGGATCAGGGCTTATTTCCCAGTGATTCATCTGCTGACTGTAGTTATATGAGTGTTTTCAGAAGAGTTCAGACTAACCTCAAGTGGATTCCAGAAATTCTATGCCAGCCTTAGACTTCTGGACAGGAAGTGTGGTTGTTGTGTTACATTTCTAAGTTTTGGGGGCCTTTGATGTACAGCATTATGATACGGAAGTTAGTGCCATGGTAAAATATTGTCATAGCCAATTCCCAAAATGTGTATCATTTTTGCAACAAGATGATTGTTACTGTTAATCATGTGACGACTTGATTGAATTAAGGAAGTCCTAGCCTATGGTTAAGCATACTGTTGGATGTATGTGGGTGGCTCATGGACATGTGGCTTTTGGTAATACAGACGGAGTCTGGTCCATCGCTCTCCTGCATTACTCCTCTATTCTGCTTCCTGTTACCATGAAGTAAGCAACGTTGTTCTGTCTTGCCCTTCTACCATATTTCTGCTGAGGGCCTGCTGACCATGAACCCTGTCAAAGCATAAGCCAGATTAAACTTCTTTTCCTGTAAGTTTTGGGTGTCTAATACGATGATAGGTAGAAGCTGGAAACAATTACGACTTTTGTTATGCAGGAGAAAACACGTTACATTTATGGGTTGTGGTAATTTGGAAGATAGAAATGTTCCTTATGCATGTTTGGACTTGATCAAGATGGTTTCCAGGCAAATGTTGAAAAAAGTGTCATCTGGTTGTTCTTGGCTGCGTATGATAAGGAAACCTAAAGAGAGAGAAGAGCTGAAGAAAGATTTTGCCAGTTTACAAAGAAAATTTAGATAATGTAGAGGGCCTTCTTTGTTAGCAAATAAAAAAA
>PVJX010025632.1:0-26724 GCA_004027295.1 Dolichotis patagonum | reverse complement strand
CATGCTCCTGTTTCAGCTGCCCTGAGCGGCCCTGGGGTGGACGAGCATACTGTGGACATCGAGATCGGCTTTGAGAACGTGTCCTTCCTGGAGTCTTTCAAAACTCAGCTTCACAGCCTCAGTTTTCCAATTCAAGTGAATGACACCAACCTAGCAACTGACATTCTGAGCATAGACGTGACAACAGGTGAGTGAGAGTTCTGCAGCTTTAGGACAGGTGACAGGGTCTCTAGGGAAAGATGATGAATGCCCTCCCATTGGAGTGTATCCTTCAGGAGGCAATGGCAAGGACTTGGACAGTGTGTCTTCATGGCCTTCTGGGGTAACCTCTGCAGCCAGGGTCTCCTTATTATAAACGGTGACCCATGGTTTGCTTGGTAGTTTCCATGAATGCTGTCATAAACTGGCTCTGAGATATGACCAGGTCCCTCATGACAGACTACTGTTCCCAGGCGTCAGCAATCACAGCAAGGGCTGTTGCAGGATTTGAAACAGCATCACGTTCTATTCTTTGTGGCACCACAGATCAGGAAATGGGAATCAGGAAATGGATCAGAAGTGAGACGTTAGGCAGAACCTCCCAGATCATGGCCTAGACTTTTGGGGTGCTGCATGATGAATGCCTGGCAGTATCTGAGGGTGGGGAATCTGAGGAAGCTGGGGTGGATCCCATTCAGGATCTTTCATGAGGTTGTGATCTAGTCAGTTCAAGTCTCCACGGAGCTGGAAAATCTACTCCCAAGTCCAAGCCTGTTACAGGAGGCTGCAGTTCCTCAGGCAAGCATCCCTGGAAAGGAGAGAGAGAGAGAGAGAAGCTACAGTATCCATTATAACCTAACTTCAGAAGCTCCACATCGTTATTCCACTGGTCACCAGGCCTGGGTCCACCTGGTACAGGATGGCAGGACACTAAGAGAGTGTGAGTGTCCAGGACATGGAGCCTGGTGGCCATGCACTCCATGGCAGGGTTTCTGTTTACCATCAGCCATGACTGGCCATCTGCTGTTAGACATGACCATTCCAAGGGTGCCCCAACCACCGCGGTCATTCAATGGTCACCCCATAACCAGAGCTGCCACCTCCCAGCTGCCACGCCTGGTGGCACAGTGGTGTGCATATGTGCATCCTGACGACCTCCTGGAGGGTCACGTAGAGTTGCAGCAGGATTCCCTACCTGCGTAGATGCTTCCCATCTGTAACGCCAAGGCGGTGACTGCCCCCTCTCTCCTCTCTCCTGGTTGACGACAGTCTGCACACCCACCGGAAACGAAGTCTGGTGCTCTTGTGAATCAGGCTACGAGTGGCCTCAGCAACAGTGCCTCCACAGTGCTGTCTGTCAGGAGCACAGCAGTGTCCCCTCAGGGAACCCCTGCAACTGCTTGAAAGGACTCCCTTCCGAGGGACCTTTCTGCCAGCCCCCAAAAGGTAACTGCTCCTTACATGTTTGTTGACTGACTACTCGGTTTTAGCTCAAGCTCATATTTCTCTGTTCTTTCTGTATTCAAACACTAACACAAGACTGTTATTTCAGTTCTTACCCTGAAAATGAAAGTCAGACTGAATGTGGGTTTTCAGGAAGACCTCCGGAACACATCCTCTGCCCTCTACCGATCCTACAAGACTGACCTGGAAAGAGCGGTAGGTTTTGACCCCAGCAGCCTTTTTACCCACAAATGCTGAGCTAAAATGTGGGTCCGTTCAATTCACAGTGCACAGCTTGCTTGGCTCAGTCATGATCAGAGTGTGAATTTGGAGTTATGCACATGTCCAGGCTGGAGATTTCAGAAGCACTAAATCAAACACGCTGAGGGCACAGTCTCTTTCACCCCAACTAGAGCTGTCTCTCAGGACCTGGTGGCATTGAGCCACCGATATCTACTGAGATCTCTCTGCAGCTCCAGTCTTTCCCACATGTCACGTGGTGGAAACCCTGACAGCTTCTGGGCAGAGCAGCCCAAGGCTGCCACTGAGAGGGCGGGATGCCCCTGCCCTGGAGCTGTCTTATGTAAACTACCCGCCCTGGCTGCCAGGCCCTGTTCTGCAGAGCACTGCCTCCATCAGTTACTGTGATCCTGAGGGGGCTTTGGTTAACTCATCCCCAGCAGAGTTTCCCAGCCGGCATCGAACAAAGTGCCCCAGGTGGGCTGAGACTGTGACTCCCCTAACTCCTCAGAGTGGGAGCAGCCTCCTGCCTAGCCCAGGAACCGTGCAGAAATGCTATTTGCCAGGGGTGCTGTGATGCAGTACCGACTCCCTTGGGAGACGTCATGACTTCTGCTTTGGATGCCTGACAATATGGTCACTCTGCCCAGCAGGGGAGCCCTCCATACACACACGCACACATGCGCACACACACACCCCACTAGGTTATCCAGATTTAAGGAAGGAAAAAGTTCCCCATTGCTCTTTGGATATCTGACCCGTGTCTTTGTACACTGTAACTGCCCTGCCGAGGTGACTTAATCAAGCAGCATCTCCTTTGGCTTTGGCATTGAAAGAAGCAAACTTTATCAAAATGCACACAAGCTCAGCCAACGCTGCAGTACTGTTGAGGAAGGATTAGGCAATGCAGGGCCACAGGCTGTGCCCAGACCCCTGGGTCAGGGTGTCTTTGAGTAGGGCCCTTGGAGTTGCACCCAAATCCAATAGCACCTGTGCTGCCCCCTCCTGAGGCATAAGCGAGCTGACTGTGACATGTGTCCTGCAGATACGGTGACTGCGTGAAGACTACGGAACCTTCACAGGCCCAGCCCCATTGCTTTTATCCAGCCCTCTTCCCTCTTTCATTAGGGGCCGATGGCCATCCCTGCCTTCCCCACTTCCACCCCGTCTCCCCTCCTGGCCCCTTCCCCAGGTGAAACTTCTGCACACTTCCTCAAGCATCTGCTTCCCCAGGAGCCCAGATGGACATAGGTAGCTTGACTGCTTCAAAGATCTTCAGGTGTCAGAGCCACATGACATATGTGAGAAAATCTTAGCAGGGTGGGGAGGACCGTGTGCTTCCAGCTGTGTTTCAAATCTGTGCATCTCTGGCCAGTTTCTGATACATGACACCCACATGTCTTTTTTTTCCCCCAGTTCCGGGAGGGGTACAGGATTTTACCAGGCTTCAGATCAGCAGCTGTGACAGAGTTCACGTAAGAATGCTACAATCCACTTCTTTCTATTTGGTGAGAAACCAACACGTCAGTGAAGGAGAAAAAAACCCATTAGTAGGCACCATGCAGGGCACTCAATGGGCAGAGGCTGATGGAGGTGAAGACCAGGATCAGATGCAGGGGTTAAAAAAAAAGCAAAGGAAGTACTGGGAGGAGTCTCTCACCCCTTATGGCTAGATGTCCCTGCTCAGAAATAAGGAGAGGAGAAATATGTTCATTCGATGCATGCAAGAATTTTGCAAGCAAACGTGTAAGTTTGTAGTCTAGTGAGTTTAGAAACATAAAAATGAAATAACCCCTTGGACCAGTGCCATTATTCTAGAAGATGCAGCCAGCAATCAGGACAGCGAGGTGCCGAGCTCCAGCACTTACCTTCCCTGAGCCAGTCCCTGCCCCTGAGGGGTCTGCGTTACTATTTCAAAGATGTGTCTGCCAAGTTTGGAAGTCAGGGGTCTGTCCAGGAGCAGCTAGGGTTTTGCCTTCACTTAACATCAGCCTGGCTGCTTCCCCGGAGCCCGCGAGGCTGTGACCACAGTCAGCAGCTTCTGGACTCGGTCTGCCTCCCTATGATCAGATTGTGGGACTCCATCCACTGGTTGTCACCTGGCAGTATTTTTCACTTGCATTCCTTGCCTGTGTGTGTAAGCCCTGCCTTGAGCTGACTGTGAAGACGGGTTTATGTCAGTGATTCCTGAGAATAAGTTCCCTGGGTGGTTGCTGCTATTTTGTTTTCCCAAGCAAATGAACTCCAAAGATCTAGACCCCCCTGGGTCAGTGGCTGCTCCGCTGAACGGTACGGTTTCTCTCCAGCAATGGCAGTGTGGTTGTGAGCTTTGAAGTCAGGACTACCACGCTCCCCCCTGGACGAATCCAAAAGGCCAACGAGCAGGTGCTGCAGAGCCTCAACCAGACCTACAAAGCGGATGAAAGCTCCTTTCAAGGGGTGAACAGTAAGTGGCTCCATCTGCATTTTCCTCACATAGATCCCATGCAGCTTGGTAGGGGCATCCGTGCCGCAGTTAAACCCAGGCAGTCACGTGGCAATAGGAGCAGTCAACCCTTCCTCTTGGGCCACTGCCTGCCAGCCCGGCTCTCGTCCCTGCCCTGGGATGCAGGCCTGAGGGGGTCAAAAACATCCAAGGAAGTAAAACCAACACTGAGGGTGGGAGGTGCTCACAGCAGGCACTAACACTGCACAGGGGCAGAGCAGAGGGTCTCAGCCTCCCCTCCTCACCCACCTGCAAGGGCCAAGGTCTCCAGGTGGCTCCTATGTGTGGGAATGTTCCAGAGACATCACTTTAGAGCCTCTGTCAGAGACATCAAAGAGCTTTCAAATGCTTCCCTCCAGTCTGCACATGGGTGCGGCATAGGTGTGCCCATGAGTGGGAGGACCTGTGGCTACTTGGGAGCCAGGAGGGTGAGAGATGTCGGGCAGGGCCCCGGCTACCATCCTTTCCTCATAACTCCAGTCTACGGTCCGGGTGAGGGCGGTTTCTCTCGGTAGCCCACACAGAAGGCACTGAGGTGGAGGTAGGAACCCAGGTCAGGAGTCGGGCTGGCCTCGAAAGGGGTTTCTAGCCTGTGCTGGTGTTGTTAAACATCAGGTCATTTTTAACATAAAATATTTAGAGTGTAAAACTGACCCAGGAAACATCAGACATCTCTACAGTGACACCAAGAACCCTAACGAGATGAGATAGCAGAGTATGCATTCAGAGGACACAAGGCAGCAAAATCACTCAAACCAGAAGACCAGAGAGAGGAATTCGAGGCCTAACACATGGGAGCACACTGCACAGCCTCCAGACCTGGCCCTTGCTGGCCCCGAGGCCTGCTGGCCGGGTGGCCGAGCTTTCTCACCAGAAAAGCACCGCTCTGCGTGGCCCCAGGGTGCGCACGCGAATCTCACCTTCATGCATCCAGCCACGTTATTTTCTCCAAAATCACAGGTGGTGAAATGGAGGCTTCCCGAGGGCAGGGTGCTTCCTCAGGGACTCGCAGTAAGCAACCCAAGGCCAAAGCCAGGCTACTGCCTTACTTAGGCATGGATGGCCCCTTTCCTGATGGTTGAATTTTTTTTTTAATTTTATTTTAACCAGGGGCTTTGAAGAAGTGTTAAAAAATATTTGTAAATACTGATATTTTGACTGGAACACCACTCCCCCCATAGTCATGGGAGGTTGTTTGTTATTGTATTTATAAGTTATCAGGGTCTGGCCGGGCATCCAGTCCCCTGGAGGACCTTGCTGAGGGCCCCCACTCTGACTCCCTGAGCCCACATGGCTCATGAAGGACGTGGTGCCCTATTCTCCATCGGAGGGACCACGTGCTATGTAAGCAGAGGACACGTGAAACATACACACAAGGAACAATGTTTCATTTGTATCTGGGAAACAACCCAATGCAGTGATTCTGGGGGAATTTTACTCCCCCAGCAGTAATAACAACCACAGTTTCTCAAGTCCCCTCCCAAGATTGCACTGGGAGCACCATTGTCCAGATGAGGGGGAGCAGAGGCTCTTCGAGGCTAAGCAGGCCTCTCTGGGCCACTGTCACTCATGGGACAGAATCGGGACACAAATCCACACCTGTCACTCTACAGTGCTCCCACTCTGAGGGATCCGTGGAGACTGGGTCTTTAAAACTTCTTGCTTCCCAAGCAGGCTTTATTTGTTCATTAATTTGCTTTTCTATTTCTAACTCACCACAGGCTTAGGTCAAAGACCTGAGTGAACCCAGGCTAAGAGTCGTGGGTAAGAAGCCATTGACCTTATTCCAGCCAGCAGCTGGGACTCTCTGTGTTAGCCTGTGCCCCTTTTATCATAAACAATGGGGTCGTTTTCCCCCAGACTGTTTGAAATACTGAAAACAGCTCTGGGATTCCGCGCCTTCCATGAGGAACACCTAGGTGACCTCAGGCCACACAGCACGAGACCTGGGACAGAAGCCATGTCCCTCATAGCTGGCAGGTTGCAACTGCTGTGGTCTGTGGTGGCAGCCACACGGGCCTGAGTGGGGAGACACCGTGGATGCCCGGGGCACCCGTGAATCCTGGCCCTGGAGGTGCTTGCTGAGCAATGTCCACGGTGTTTATTCACTCCAAGGTCCTGACACCCTTTCCTTGAATTTCCAGATGAAACCAAGATATCCACCATCCCCGCAGTCTTCTTTGAAGGGGACACGGTGACACTAGAGTGTGAAAATGAGGTGCTGTCTTCCAACGTGTCCTGGCTCTTCAACCTCTCCATGCTCCAGAACAGCAGCAGATACTCCATCTACACCACCGTGCAGCTGACCTCCGTGTCCCGGCTCACCATCACCAACTTCACCCGGGACGACGAGGGTGAGGAGGACCCGAGGGGCACTGGGGAGGAGCAGACGGTGTCCCAGGCCGTCCAGAAAGGGGTGTCTTAGCTCAGAGCTTCACCATAGAAAACTTGTCGCATGGTTTTTGCTTTTAAGTGCTTTTAAGATTACTTGATTTTCATTTTGCACAAAGCATTAATTTATTAAATGTTTTCAATTAAATGTTAAACATTTGCAGTAGAGTTGTTAAGCTGGAAATAACACGACAAGTCACACCTGTCTAAAGTGTAGGGTTCACTAAGTTTGGGCCTGGGTGCATTGCTACAGCCATCCCCACAGCCAAGAGTGAACATAGCCATCACTGTCACCAGGGCTCCCTTTGCCCCTCTGCAGTGCCTCCTTTTCCTCTCCTCTGCCATTGTACTCACTCCAGACAACTCCAGAAGCCTAAATCTTAATTCAGAGACTTGGGATGGGCCCAATGTGTTTGAGAATTTAACGACCCCATTTTAAACCAAAAATGTCTTCTCCTTCACATACAAAGGAGGACTGTGGACGTATGGCTCTCACCACATCTTGGTTGATTTTGATCTTACCACAGGGCTAAATAAGGTTCCCCAAACTATCCACACTCTTCTGTTTTCCAAATTACCTTTTCCAATCCTACCCCTGTTTCTCACTAGCAAAATCCCCGAGTGTGAGGCCATGTTAGCAGCTACACTTTCCTTCGGGGCTCCGGGAATCCCTGCATTGATCAAACACCTCCTGAGTGTTCCTGGAGAAGCATGTAGATGGAGTCTCGGGGGCCGAGAGCAGGCAGCTGTTTGGAGAACAGCTGTGTTATAGGATGTGGGCGGGCCTCCTCCACGGCAATGGCTGTAGGTGTCCGCACAGTGAATGAGTCCTTGTATCCTATACAGGTGTCTATGCTTGCAAACTGGTAATGGATATCTTTGAATTTGGGAACGAAAAATACATAAATATGACACCCATCCAGATTTTGGCAAATGACACGGCGGAAGTGAAGTGTGACAACAGTCCTGTGTCGCTGAACTGCTGCAGTGAGCATAAAGTGAACTGGAGCACAATAGAGTGGAACCAAGAAGGCAACGTGAGCATTCCAGGTGCGTGTGCCCCGCACGCACGTTAGCACAAAGGCCCAGGAAAATGCGAGGTGGTGGGGATTCAGATGGCTGCTTTCTTCCGATCTTCAGACCTTTAAAGGTCCACCCCAGATTAGCCATTGCAGAACAAAGTTCCAAATAGGCAAGTTTGTAAGAGCCACACTTGGTTATATACCCCAGAAGTAGAAGACCCCATCAGGGGTCAGCCCGATGACTTGGGCCCATGCATCTCCCCATGCCAGGAAAAAAAAAGCATGTTTCACTTTCCTGTCCTCTCTGTCCTTGACCAAGAGCTAAGAATGCAGTCATTGGCTTTGCATTGTCTCTGACTTGAGTTTCTTTGTCATGTCTATGTCTGCATAGTGTCTACCCTCACGCACACACTTCAGTCTTGTTCTGTCTCTGTCTCTGTCTCTGTCTCTCTCTGTCTCTGTCTCTGTGTGTGTTTCTTTTCCTGAAGCAGAGATCTGACCTGAAGTTCCCATCCACCAGTTTACATTAAGGTACAATGATAAGAAGGGGAAGCAGCAATGCTTACTGGTTTCTCTAACAGTTTTTGATTAGCCTATTAAAAAAAGTGATCCCTTTTTAATTGCATTTAAATTCCATCACCAGTGCAAAGCTGGCATTTTTGTCTTCAATATGAAAGTAAAGAAATTTGAGTCCGTTAAATGACTTAACCAAGTTGTCTTAATATAAAAAGAAAATAACCACGACTCAAGCTAGATCCTGTCTCACAAGTGGCCTATTGGATGGAAGAAGTTTGTTTTCTTCCTGGAAACCATGTAAGATCAGTCAGTTCTTTGCTCAAGAAATAGCAGTGTTATGTGCTTATCTTTGAAGAACAAAAGGCGGTGTTGCCCATGCAATTCACTCATGTGGGAGCCTTTATTTTACAAAGCCTCTGCCTTTGGACTATATGGCTTTAAATATACCGAAAGATCAATTTACGTGCAAATTTTCCTGAGCACGTCTATTCTGCAAAGCAGGCTTACCTGCAGAGTGTCTTAGAGACTTGAGAAAGACATAGGGTAACTTGAAAATACCATACCTGGGACATTCAGTCACTGCTCTGATTTTGAGGAAGAGGAGGTGTGGGCATCCTGCAGGCACTGCCAGATGGCAGAGAGACTTTGTTCCTGTGGTCCTGCCAGGGAAGCTTTCCAGGCCTGGAAGAGGCCCCCAGGAGAGGAACCAGGAAGTCTGTGCTGCAGTGCTCCGGACCTGCTCTGGGACCCCTCTGTGACATTCCTAATGCCCCAGGCCCAGGGCAGGCTGAGTCCACTGCAGAACAATGGGTTTCCTGCCACAGGGCCCCTGCCTGGGGACCAGGCTGTCAGTTGTCTGATGGATTTAGCCTCTGCTCTGGCACCAGGCCCTTAATTCTCCACCCCTTGGCAACCTCTCTCTGCAGCTCTTTCTCCCAACGTTGCACTTTCTTTTAGCACCCGGTTATGCAGGAAGGAAATACTCTAACAATTTGTCCCCCCAAGGTATTCGAAGCGGAATGTGTGTCTTCTCATTTTCAAGGTGTTCTGGAATGGGAGAAGACTGGTAGGAATCAGCAAAAGGAGACTTTCCAAATTTGTTTTTGAGAGTTCTGTTTTGTTTGTTTTCTGGTTTTTGGAAAGACAGTCTCTGCGTAGCTAAGGCTAGGCTTAAACTCAAGACCCTTTTGCCTTAGATTCCTGAGTGCTTGGATTCCAGCTGTACACCACCACGTCCAGCAGAGAATTTCTGTCTTTGGAAGGGCTAATGAGTGCAGATCTCCCACTGCTCTGAGGAAAAGTAGAGAGACCTTCTTTAAGAGTCTCATCCTTACCATAAAAGTTACCGTGGCTGATTCGATGCATTCAATTACAAGGAGTAGTCAAAATTTATAGGGAATATTTACATTTTAAAAAATGTATTACTGTGAAAGACACCTTGCCAAGCACAAAATAAGTGTGCTCGAAGTGAAGGGGACTTTAAAAAAAATATTTTGAAGGGGATTCATGTCAATGTGTCTTTTACTGTCATAAAGTTTTAAAGTTTAAACATTCGCCATGGATCTTGGTGACCTCTGTGTTTTCAGTGTTTACATTTAGCATCTTGGTTTTTTTCGCCCCTAAGGAAAACCCTGGGAGGTGGCCGCCATAGTGGCCCTTTAGTAGCGGAGGTCTGACGTGCTGGGTGCAGGCTTGAGACCATGTGACATCCCTTCCCCAGCGAGCACAGCACCCGTTAGCAGCTTCTGTGCAGTGCCAGGCACTGCTCATCCTGCAACCCTGTACCAGCTCAGAGTGCCCACACCAGCGCCACTCTGCCTGGTGACATATTTGCTGTCCCCGTGGAACCTGGTCCCCTCGCTGGTGACAGGATCCAGCCTGCCGGCATGCAAGTGATCCCTGAGGGCTCACAGGCTGTGGCTTGGTGCCTTCGCTTGACAGCAGTTCCCTGCAGAATCCATTCTTCAACTAAATCATATGTTGTCTAATAGATTTGCTCATCCTGGACACAGATGATATTTGGAGCCTGAGTCTCCTTATCTGTGAGTTGTCCTGTCCATTGTGGGAAGCTGGGAAGCCACACTGGACTCTACCCATCAACATCACTGGCACCCAGAGATGGGAGAGCCACATGTGTCTCTTACCATCACCAAATGCTCTCTCAGGAAGCAGAATGGTCAGATTGTGGTGTGTGAAGGAGACACAGTGACTCTGGTTTAAAAGAGGTGAAAGACTTAGATCCCAACCCCGACCTAATGTGATAGAAAGTTCTATAAGGAGTACCAGTTTATAGACACATGGCACCCACAGCCACACACCAGAACTTTCCACTAAAACCCTAGGTGTCTTTCAGGCCCATAAACAAACTTCCATTCATCTGAAATCCGTCCGCCTCCCAGCTGAAACATCCTTCCCTTTAATCTGTATAACAACATATTGGTATGGAGGCCTGTGGAACCTTCCCACTACACACCCTCATTACTTCTGTGCCTTTCTGTATGTATTCCCTCCTGCATGGCCTGCTGTCTTCACGTGAGTTGGTAAAGCAGCTGGCTCTTTAAGGATGAGTGGGAGTCGGCAGGAGGGTTGAAGGGGACGCCAGCTGGGGTGGCCAGGCTTGGAGGAGGGAGGCTGCAGATGTGTTGAAGGCCCAAGAGGGGACCCAGTTTTTGAGAGAGAGAGATGTAGAATGAGATTAAGAGAAAAAGGTGTGTTACAACCATATTGTGAATAAATGTCATGCACAATACTAACCAATACTACTTGGTTACTCTGTACCCAATGGTAAGAGTTTAAAGGTAAAAGGAAACTAGACCCTCAGTGTTGCATTAAGACAGCAATGTTTCAGCAATTGTGACCGCTGGGTAGAACGACCATGTGAGGAAATGCATGTCGCTAAAGGTGACTGTAAGATTTCTAGCCTGGAGTGTTGCCAATGGCAAGGAGAGGAAACACAGGAAGATATGCAGGTTTTGTCCAGCAAAGAATAAATCGCATGTGTTGGGTTGGAGGTGCCCGAGCCATCAAATCAGTACTTGGACATTTGTTTTTGAAGTTTGCAGCAAGGACAGTTCTCTTGGAAATAGTGTTTTGTAATGCTTCAATTCAGTCTAGTTAGTATCAATTCATTCTTTTTTTATTTTAAAAAGAATTTTTAAAATAACTAAAAATGATACAGAATTTCAAAACAAGATGATAGGAAATTAACAATGGTTATTATTTCTCATACTGTTGTCTTCCAAACAGTTGCTCGGATTCATTCTTAAAGCGTTATTTCTCCTCTCCTATTTCACCCTGTCCAGAAAATAATGTCATGGGAACTTTAACAACTTGATACTTTGTTAGTATTAAAAGTTGTGGCAGTGTTAATTTAATGCCTCATTCAGCATAGCTATCCTCAACTCAGTCTTAAAAGTATCATTTCTAGACAGCTATACTACTAAACTCCGTTAGTTCATCAAAAAGAACAGTTTGTGCTCTCATTGTTCGATTGTTAGATCACTTTTATGCCTAGATCTTGTAATCTGAACAACTACTTTGAAGACAATAGTATGCAATGTATTAATCAGTGTTAATCTCCTGTTATTGTGTTTTGAAATTTAATATCATCGTTTTTATTCTTTTTTTTAAGTATCATTTCTCCTATAAAGCATGATTCACCCTTAGCTGCAGTGATTTCTCCTCCTGTTAAATAGTTGTGGGAAGTCATACAGACACAGAGCGGCTGTGGAGGAGATTGCTGGTGAAGGAGTGGAGAAACATGAAGAGAGCCAGTGTCAGGAGCTTGATAGTGCAGGCTACAGCAGTGCTTGTGGAGGAAACAGTAGGAAGGGAGCTGAAAGGAGGCCTGGAGGGAGGATGGGGACAGAGAGAGGCAGGAGAGGCCTAGGGCTCTGGCAGCCAAATAAGCAGGTTCCGCCTTGGGAGCAGGGAAGAGGCCCTGGAGGTGGGGAGAGGAAGTCACTGTGAGTCTTGAGGGTGCTTTTGGTAGAGAGTGAAGAAGGCTAAAGCCAGACTTGAAAAGTTAAATATACTATGTTTTCTCTGACATAAGAAGCCTAAAATATAAATAAATGAATAAAAGAAGTAACGGTGTAAGCTGGTAGGTAGACTTGGAGACAGAGAAGGGATCAGGAGGAAGGAGAAGGGGGAGGAATTGGACACACTCGAGGTGTCGTATACGTGGACCACTTCCCCAAGATGAACACTGCCGCACTGTCTTTCAAATGTTCACTGGTCATAACGAAAGAAGGCCACATGCAAAGATATGATGAGCAGTGGGAGCAAAGAATTAGAGGTGTGGCAGGTGCTGAAATGTGGCAGGACGAGAGGACGGCAATGTGCTGGGGGCCGCAAGATCCTTGGCACTGGGGCCAGATCATTTGAGGGAGGGAAGGCTTGAGGGGACTGGTGGCCAAGCGGAAGAGGAAGAGGAAAGTGAATGGCACAGGAAGGCAAAGGATGATGCGAGGTCCCAGGGGGTGGGAGGTGGTGCTGTTCCCAGGTAAGTGTGTACAGGGGTGCCCGCATCTGTGAGCCTGCAGATGGAAATTGGGTGATTTGGCAGAGATTTGGGAACTAGGAAGGAAGGCTGGTTCCCCATCAATCCAAGAGCTGAAAAGACTGATTTACTTTGGCTTGAATCGAGAGGCTTATTCTTGTATTCTTTCTTTCAGCTTTACAAGATACTGTTAAAAGAGTGTCTTAGGAAAGGACAGTGGGAGGGGAGAGTCTAGAGGGACAGAAACAGGAAAAATCAGACACAGGGTAACCTAGAGCCCTAGGCAAGGAGCAGGATGTGCAGAGGTTTTGAGGTCTCTGGAAATGGCAAGGAAGGAAGGGGAAAGAAGCAGTTTTGGAGGACAAAACTGCTGCGTGACTGAGAAAACACGAACACTCGTACCAAGCCAGACTTGGTGTAAATCAGTCAGCCAGCCGCAGCAGTAAAGGAGTCGCTTCTGTGCTTGCAGGACATGAGGACCAGGACCTGGACTCTGGCTGCAGCAGATATATCCTGAAGGCCAACAGGACCCAGTGCCCAGCGACAGTCACCTACACGTGCGAGTTTGTCAGCAGCCACGGAGCCAGGGGCAGCAAAGCCATAGAAGTGACATTCATCCCCGTGGGTAAGAGCTCAGTCCCTGAAGTGTTGGCTATGGAGATGCCACACTTGTGAGGTACCCGGAGTACCCTGGGCGGGTAAAGCCTGCTCTCCTTAAGAGTGGCCGGTGGTTGGAGCCAAACACCCTGGAAGACAGGAAAGGTTTCCCTCTCTGCTGTTTAAGTTGAGATGAAAGCTTTTCAATGGGGAAAGGCGGGCTGAGGAAGGCCAGCTGTAGGGAGGATGGGCGGTACCCTCCAGTAAGGCAGAAACGGAGATGATGAGGAGAGAAGGAGGAGTCCTCTTTGTGGGCTCAGATTTGTCCTGTCACCTGAGTACATGAGAAAGCCCCAGGGGACCCCCTTCCCTCCAAGCACTCCTTCTTCCCTCCTGAGGTGGATCAGCCTGCTTCTCTCCCCCACTACTCAATTCCCTGCTTCCTCCTCTCCCATTTCACCAGTTCCATAAATAAGCTGCAGAAAGCTTTAATAACCTGAAACTTTGTTACTATTTTAAAGTAGAAACAGTGCTCTTGAATGGCTCACTTCAGTCTAGTCAGGATCAATTCCATCCTACATGGATCATTTCTCCCACAAAGCATTGTGACTTCACCCAGAGCTGCAGATGTCTGCTTGCCTGTCTTACAAAGATGTCCTTTCTGGATACATGGTCAGCCTTGTTTTCAAAACTTACAGAAAGGACTGCTGAACGCAGCACCCATTACTCTTTCTTGTGTTTTCTGCAGTTGTGAATTAGCATTTTTATAACAGTCACATCGGGTTCTCTCAGGTCCCTGTGATCTACACAGCTCTCAGCTGCTCCAAACACTCACGTGCTCATCTAGGGCACTGATGGTCTCAGAACCACCTGATCTTTACCCAGGTTCCTCTTTGTCACTCCACTCCTATCTGCAAACCTGCCGCATGTCTTAGGGACACACTGTCCAGAAAGCCAGACTGGGAGTCCACGAGCTTTTCATTCTGCCCTCAGAAGCAGCTAAGCCCTAAGGAGCTGTCCGTGAATCCCATGGACTGTGAGAGCCACATTGCACCAGGCATGGGTGGCTGTGAGCTGGGTCAAACACTTGAACCCCAGCTGCTAAAGGCTGCCATGAAAAGTCTGATTTCTTTTGATGATGATTGAAAATAAGATTTTACACTGGAAAAGCAGCCCAGTACAGTGGGGCTCAGGGCATGAAGCTCTCCTCCTATGGAAGAGTAAAGCGGATGGCATTCCCGAAAGTCACCCAAGTGGGAGATGAGCTCGAGAGAGGGAGAAAGATAGCAAGCTATATTATATACAGTGAGCCCCCCAAATGTAGGACGAAGGGGTGAAGGAGGAAGAGGCATTGAAAATGATCAAAGTATGTGCTGGCCAGGTAAAAATCTGCCCAAATGAAAGCTATTAATCTGTGTAACAGATTTAAAGAGTCAAAACAACATAGAGCCGAGGCCAAAATACTTTTGTATTTGCAATGGTCTCTGAACATTTCAGATGAAAATTTCTCATGATTCCGAGGAACTTTTCAGAAAGAACAGGAAATATAGGTAATGATAAGTGTATAGTTTGCATTATGTAATTATACAGAGTTAATGGTAAGGTGTATATACGCCCTAGTTTGCCCAAGATAATACAAATGTAGTGATCCAGGCACTAAACTTTATGGCCCTTCAACTGAAACTGTGGTTCCAGGATTCACTCTGGCTTATTAAGACCTGACAGAATTGATAGGGGACATAGAGACACAGGAGCAAAAGTCTCACCTCAGAGGGCTCCCAGCATTACAGAGAGATGCTGAAGTTGAGTGGGATGGTGGAAAGGTAGTCTGAGGGAGGATATAAGAAGTGGTTCCAAGCACCTAGCCTGATCCTCCCAGAGGCACCTGCAGGAGGTTGGAGGGGAACTGGGGTGAAGCCCACACCCCTAATGTGCACCTTTCACCCTGCTGACCATCAGGAGATAATTCCACCCACAAAGGGGAAGTGCACGAGCTCTTGAGGCACACGACGGAAGGGAGTACAGTTCAAAGTGCCACCACCAGCAGCCTAGCAACCCAGAAACCCCGGGAGCAGCCAGGTACCAACCCCGCGCTGACATAGTGCAGTTACCACGCCCCGTGTGCTGTCTCTCTCCTAAGTTCTGCTCGGGTCGATGTCACTAGAAAGACGAAACGGTGGACTTGTGGTCAGCTTTGTTTCGTTTGTCTTGTTTGCATTCTTTCAGCCAAACTGACAATAATTCCAGACCGAATTTCTGTTTCTGAGGGACAAAACTTTTCTATAAAATGCACCAGCAATGTGCACAACTATGAGGAGGTGTATTGGAGCACTTCTGCTGGGATTAAGATACACAAAAGGTTCTACGCCACAAGGCAGCATCCTTACGGAACCGAGTCAGTGCTGACGGTGGAGACGGCGACCAGGGAGTGGAACGGTGAGTGCGTGGCCACACTGGGTCATGGGGCTCTCCAAGGGACAGATGCCAGCCTGGGTCTGCTGTGGATGTTCATGCTGGCCTCTCACAGTGGATGTAGCAGCCTTTGGGGACGATGACACTATCCCATCCTGCAGATAGGGAAGCAGAGGCTCTGCAGAGATATCACTCACACACCTCAAGCCAGCCAGGATAGAGCTGGTGTCTCCACCACCAGAGCCCGAGCTCTTGCCATTCCATTAAGAGGACTGCTGCTCCTGACATGAAACACCAGAGAACATCGCTTAGAGGGGGAGAAGAGGGGTTCTCAACACCGCAGTGCTCATCAGGGTGACAGCTCTCTTCCAAACCTCCTCATTCCCGCGTGTGCAGAAATTTTCATTCATTCCCTGGGTTCATGGAAGAGCCCTGGAGTAGAAACTGAGAGACCAGTTTGAAATTCTATTCTACTCCTGAGCTGCTTGATTTTTTCTTTTGAGCATGAGTGCATGCATAGGGGTCATTGCTTAGTCTGTCCCATAAATGGAGAACCAGGAGACAGACTGATCAGGCATGTTCTCCTGTGTCTGGGAAGGCACGGTGAGTCCTTTCCCAAGTTGGAAAGGGAAAGCCAGACCTCTTTTTGGCCTTTCCAGCAATTGATTCTCTTTATCTCCTTTGTCGTCTTCTTTCTCAGGAACATACCACTGTGTATTCAGATACAAGAACACATCCCACGAGGCCACCAAAGACGTCACTGTTCACCCGCTTCCTCTGGAGCCAAACATCATGGTTGATCCTTTGGAAGCCAGCGGTTTGTGCACGGATTCCCACCACTTCAGGTGCTGTGTGGAGGAGGATGAGGACTACAAAGTAATGTTCCAAATGGAATCTTTCTTCTTTCCTGCTGGTGAGATGTGGGTCACCAACCTCTTGGGTAGAGGGACTGCCAGAGGCAGGATGTAACAGAACAGATCCCATGAGCTTTCATTAGTTCTCTCTGTGATTTGAGGCAACATTGACCGTGCCTGGGAGGCTGGGTCTGTCCTGCATAGAGAGGGCTGTTGAAGGCAATATTGAGATGTTGACATGGGAGTCTCCCGCTGGGCAGTGTGACAGCCTCTTTCTAAGCTTCAGGAGAGACATCAGGACTGGAGATGAAGTTCAGGATGAGCTGCCTAGCAATAGCACCCAGGGTGACCTGTGTTCCATCTCCATGACCATGAAAGGGAAAGCAAACAACAATCCCATTCATTCAATGCATCACTGAACATGGAAGAGAAATAACCAAGCACCAGAATCATAGAGGAAAAGAAAATGGAAATTATGCTTTAGAATAATGCTGGTACAGTGCGCGGGGGATGTGGCTCCGTGGTAGAGTTCTTGCTTTGCATGCACAAGCCCTGGGTTCAATCCTCAGCACCACACACCAAAAAAGGAATAGAATAATGCTGGAGGTCCCCACAGGCACTTGCCAATATCAGATTCCCCACCTCAGGGTGCAAGGTCAGGACCTTCTGGGGGCAACAAGCTCAGCAAAAGAAGAGGCCAGGAGACAGAACCCATCTGCCAGGGTGAAGGGCTTGGCCTCCTGTCTTGTTGGGTGGTGAGAATTCTCTTAGCGCCCCCTGGCTTCAGGCTCTGAACATTCACTATGTAGGTGGCTGAGCAACTCCAAGCTGAAGAGCAAGCACACAGCATAAAGCTGTCCATTTGTTAGCACCCTATGTCATCTCCCCTCAGCTTCCCTCTGCCAAATTCACATCCTCTGTGGTAGAATAAATTCTCAATCCAGGTCCCTCAGGATTTCTGGAATGAAAATCAGCCAGAGTTGAGCTCACTATCTCAAATATCACAGTACAGATAGCCTCCTAAGCTCATTCATTTTTTCAGTAACTTGAGGATTTGCTCAAGGCAAGACATCGTAATAGGCAAAGAATGGAAGAGAAAAGAACTCAGGCTCATTTTCAATAAGTAGAAAGGCCCACGTCACACATGGCCACGCACACAGCAGTAAATATTGGAGACCAGCCCGAGGGGTTGGAAGAACAGTGCTCATGCAGAAAAGCAGGACTCCAAGAAAGCCTGGAGTGGTTAGAAACGACTGCACAGAAGGGGCTGACGGAGAGATGGGTAGCCATGGTCAAGGTGCAGACATGCAGACTGTCTCAGGTGGCTGAGCCCCGGGAGATGTGAGGATAGAGAGGAGCAGGGGTGTTCTCTGTAGGAGGCATGGAGGAGTGAGGAAAGCCCCACAAAGCAGTGATTATAAACCAGCATGGCGAAGGTAGGATGGGATGAAGTAAGTGCACAGGGCACGCTGGGCTGTGGGTGGGTGAAGGGTTCTTAACCCTGCCAGCAAACTTTTTCACAGAAATATGCAAAACACATTCCTGGGGAAAGTTTGGATAGCCTTATCCATGTTGGATCCTTCTGACAAAACCTGTGCTTTAGACACTCACGTCTTGACTGCCTCTATCTTCAGCCAAAGAAGTGAAGGGAAAGCAAGTGTGCTACAAATACAGCTCCACGGCGAAGTCCGTTTCCCAGTGTCCAAAAACCCTCAACGTGTTCTGTCACTTTACCAACGCTGCTAATGGTTCAGTCCGCAGCGCTCCCATGAAGCTCACGCTGGTTCCCGGTAAGCGCACTTTACACTGTGACTCACTCACCCGTCCATTCTCTAGAGATCGGAGGCGGGAATGAGGCATGGAAGGAATAAGTCCCATTGGGAAAAGCAGGCACAGATTATGGAAGCAACTGTGAGTGGACAGCAAAGAGGGCCACTGGGAAGCCAGGAGCAATGACTAAGAGATGAGTGACTCTCACAAGCTCACTGACAGTAAAGAGAAAGAGGAATTCAATCTCAGTTCCCCCCGGCCTGGCTCTGTCTCCCCCTTTCAGTGGTCCCTTGTGTTCCCATTTTCCAATGCAGGGGAGAACATCACATGCAGAGACCCGGCCATCGGAGTGGGGGAACCTGGGAAAGTCGTCCAGAAGTTGTGCCGGTTCTCGGACATTCCCGGGAGCCCTGACAGCGACACCGGTGGGACTGTCACTTACAAATGTGTGGGCTCCCAGTGGAAGCAGGAAAAGAAAGGCTGCATCTCCGCTTCCATCAATGGCCTGCTCCGGCTGGCAGAGGTGAGCCCGGCCGGGCAGATTTCTCACACCTGGGAAAATGGGTCAGGGCTGCTTGGTGTTACCCAAAAGCTGCTTTTTTGCGCATATTTCTAAAGGAGATGTGAGCCTCATGATGTTTAAAGCCAGGAAATCACACAAAACAAGTTCTCTGTTACAAGACCAGCTGGGACCTTAACCTTGGTTCTCAGCCCCCCGGCCCAGTGCTGCCAGGAGCAGTGTGTTACCCTCTCTCTCAACCATCTCCTTTGAATGATTTTGATCATTCAAACAGCTGTAATGGTTTGAGAAAGACAAATAATACAAAAATAGAATTCAATTAAGAAGTAGCTGAGCTTCATGCTTTTACAGGTCTGGCGTATCCTCAATCCTAGTCAACAACCTCTATTTCTGAAGGGCTACACTGCCTTAGCTAGAAGCCAGGTGGCCGCTGTGTAGCAGGAGAAATTCCTTCCTTCTGATCAAAATAAATAAATGGTGCTTCTGCTCTTGATGTATTGTGCATTAGAGACTCCCACAACTCCATGAACTGCAGTCAATAATTAGCTGAGTTACAACCAGTGGGGTTGTAAAGAATGGTGACATCTTTAGACAGCCAGTTCTGATTATCTTACCACTGGAGAAAGGAAAAGCTAACAAATACAGGTAATATTGACTTGTATGTTAGCAAATTATCTTCTTTGTCTCTATTTGCATTAAATGCATCAAATGCATTAACATACCCACTGAATGCAAAGCATAATTATAGATGCTGGCAAAGGAAAGAGATCAAGTCATATCAGCCTCTGATTGATAAATCATAGAAACTACTGACTTAGTCACTACTGGAAATCTTAGCACTTGTGTTATACCTTGATGGTTGAAAACATAAGAGATACAAATTATCGTAAGCAAGGAAGAGAGAAATTGTAATTTGAAGCTTGAGCTATGAGAAATGTTGTATGAAGAATTCGGGAGGACCCATGGGCTAGAAGAGTCACATGTCTTTCCTTTGTTTGGGATTTGTTTTGCTAGACTTTGATCAAGAGTCCCTCTCAGGACCAGAACCTCCCCACGTACCTGAGGAATCTTTCCATCAGCACAGGCATGGAGAAGCAAGAGATTCAGTCATCCCCGGGGAGCCTCGGTGCCATCATCAACATCCTCGACTTGCTGTCAACAGTTCCATCCCACATGAAGCCAGAGATGATGAAGGTGAGGCTGGAGTTTGGGGCTCACCCATTCACCCCTCAGGGCTGAGGTGAGAATCTGGGTAATAGAGTCTGCCAGCCACAGCTTTTAGGATGCCTTCAGGTGTTATCAGAATTCATTTTGAGGCCTTAAGAAGATTTCTTTAGTAAATACCTGCTTTAGTTTTTTTTTTAAAAAAAATTATTATTATTCAAATAGAATGAATTCTTATAAGGTTTCCAGGAAAGCTCAGAATGAAAAGTTTTCAGAAGGTTTACAAAGTAAGATTCAGGGCATGACAGGGTCTTTTGAAACTCTCTTGCTGGTGACCTTCCAGGCACCGAAACCAAACAGAATAGTGTTACTCCTGTCAGCCTGCTAAACTGGCCTGAGCCGGTTGGGAGGGGGTTCTCTTGGTCACCAAGTGCTCTGTGAAGCGTCACTGTCACGGTCCAGGGCTCCTCCTCTGCCAGTTTTTCCTGGTCTCTCCTCTTGCTCACACCTGGCCACCCAGCTTCCAGGAAGAGGTTATTTTTGTGGCTTTTGGGGGTTGAAAGGGTTTTGTTGGGTGTGTTACTTATAGGACGTGCTGGCCACTGTGAACATAATCCTGGGCAAGTCCGTCCTGAAGACCTGGGGGGCCCTGCAGCAGAACCAGACCAGCCAGAGCTCACAGCTGCTGCATTCCGTGGAGCGCTTTTCCAAAGCCCTGCAGCCAGGAGACGGCACCTTTGCCTTCCTCCACCACCCCAATGTGCAGATGGGCAGCATGGCCGTCAGACCCGGAAATGCCCATGTCTACCAGCAGAACTTCCACTTCCCAGATGCTGACCTCTGGGGCAATGTGACCATCGGGGAGCATCAGCTGGGAAGCCTGCACCCAGAGGCATCACTTGTCACCATGGCTTTCCCAACGCTCAAAGCCATCCTCGCACTGGATGCGCAGAAAAAGCCTTTTGCGGACAGTTTAGTGATGACCACCACGGTCAGCCACGACATCACCCCGCCCTTCAATATCTCCATGACTTTCAAAAACAACCACGGGGCAGGGGGACAGATAATGTGCGTCTTCTGGAACTTCAGCCTCTCCAACCACACGGGAGGCTGGGACAGCAGCGGGTGCCGCGTGAACAGCGTCGACGGGGACAGTGTCTCTTGCACCTGTGACCACCTGACGTCCTTCTCTATCCTCATGTCCCCGGATTCCCCGGACCGGGGTTCTCTTCTGGAAATCCTGCTGGATATCATTTCCTATATCGGGCTAGGCTTCTCCATCCTGAGTTTAGCGGCCTGCCTGGTTGTGGAAGCCGTGGTGTGGAAATCAGTGACCAAGAACCGGACGTCCTACATGCGACACGTCTGCATCGTGAACATCGCCGCCTCGCTGCTGTTTGCAGACGCCTGGTTCATTGTGGCAGCCGCCATCCAGGAGCACCACTACCTGCTCAACGACACGGCCTGCGTGGCCGCCACCTTCTTCATCCACTTCTTCTACCTCAGTGTGTTCTTCTGGATGCTGACGCTGGGCCTCATGCTCTTCTATCGCCTAGTTTTCATCCTGCATGACACAAGCAAGTCCATGCAAAAGGCCATCGCCTTCTGTCTCGGGTACGGCTGCCCCCTGGTCATCTCGGTCATCACGGTGGCGGCCACCCAGCCACAGGAGGTCTACACGAGGAAGAACGCCTGCTGGCTCAACTGGGATGACACCAAGGCCCTGCTGGCTTTTGTCATCCCTGCGCTGATTATTGTCGTGGTGAACATGACCATCACCGTCGTGGTCATCACCAAGATCCTGAGACCATCCATCGGGGACAAGCCCAACAAGCAGGAGAAGAACAGCCTGTTCCAGATCAGCAAGAGCATCGGGGTCCTCACACCGCTCCTGGGGCTCACTTGGGGTTTTGGTCTAGCCACCGTGTTCCAGGGAAGCAACGCCGTGTTTCATATCATATTCACCTTGCTCAATGCCTTCCAGGTGAGTTCTGCAGCCGGGGCCCTGAGGATATGTCAGTCCCACGGGGCAGATGAAGGATGGAAACATAAACAGGCTTAGGAGTGGAGAGTATCCCATGGGGAGGAGGCCTCAGCTCCACGGAGCAGTGCCACAGAACTCAGTGAGAGTGGAAGGCAGGGCATATTCCTCTGCTCCCAGGGACCTGCGACTTCTTGTCACTTGTGTCGTAACTTAGCAGCCATGTGCCAGTCTCTTCCACATGCCACGATAATACAAGCAGGAGGGGAGTTACTTCCCTCCACTCTATGCTACTTACCCAACGTGATCGTGGTGTAGCCCGTTATCTCCAAAGGGAAAGGAAAATACCACTATTAAACCAAGGGCTGTCTCCAGGATCTCCATAATGGCTCAGTGATATCTGTCTTGGTGAATACACCCTTACTGTTCAGCACAGTGTCTCTAGTGAGTGGTGAAGACCTCTGCCCACAGCAGGGTCCCCAACGCCATCTGAAGTAAAAGATGCTGGGTACCACATGGTTTCTATGGAAACAGTTGTTGAAGGATGGAACAGTGGATGTCTATGAGTGCCGGGCACTCTGCTTGATAATTATATAAAATGCAGACTGGTCTCTGCTCTGCTGTAGGAGGTAACTTGTGACAGTGCGGGCCACTGTGCTAGAAGAGCTGTAACACAGATGTGCACAGCAAGAGGGGTCTAAAGGTAGGAAAGCTTTGCTCAAGTTTGCTAACTCCTGGGAGCCGTGAAGAGGCAGCAGGTCTGGAGTTGAGGTATTGCTTCCTCCATGACTGTGACACAACCCTCAAACCCTAAATCCTGCTTCTGAACCAGTGGCTCCAAGCTCTATGGTTCTTATTTAATGATCTTCGAGCTGTGCCTTTATTACCTTATCCCAAGCCCCAGGTTCCCTGCAGGAATGAGTGGGGAATAATGTAGATATGAGTGATACCTAATAGCATAGCAGGCAGGATAAGCCATTCCTACCTCGAGAAAACTAGAAAACAGTCTCCTGATATACTGATATACTGCCAGGGCCCTTAGTGAGGACCTGCGACTTATCCTATAAACTCAAATGGACAAGAAGCAGGATGAATTCACCACCAGGTAACAATACGTCTTTTTTCATTGGACAGTAGAATATGGTTAAACCTGGTTTCTTCTCAACCCTTTCCCCAGGGATTATTCATTCTACTTTTTGGCTGCCTGTGGGATCAGAAGGTAAGAACACTGACGGTTTTTAAGACTGGAAAATTCAGGTCGGAAGTGTTCGTGGTGCTTTGAATTTACCCGGCTTCTTTTAAACCATACAGGTGCAGGAAGCCTTGCTGAACAAGTTTCTGCTGTCCAGACGATCTTCCCAGCATTCCAAGGTAATCACTCTCCCTGAGGACTTTTCGTCTCATAGCCTTGTGTCTTGTGTTAGTGTGAGGAAGTCCAGTACTTTTTACCTTGCCACCGTTATCAGTGGGGTCAAACACAAACCCCTCTGCTTCTGTACCTAGTTTTGGCATAGATGCTCGAGTGGTTTTTGCTTCTCTTAAACACAGCCACTGAGCTATCATTAAGACGCACCCTCACATTTTTAAGTAAGCAATTAAATGACAGAGAAGCTAAACTCAAGGTTGTCATCAAACATTAAATGGAAGACAGTCTTCAGGGTTAGAGAAAACAACTTGAGCAAGAAGAATGGGTAGAATTTTCTGTAGTTCATTTTTGAAGCACAGCTATTTGTCTTCACCAGTTTTCTGGTTACTGGAACAAAATACCGAACACCTGCAATTTAAGGGAAGAGAAGGTTACTTTGGCTCACATTTCAGTCCATAATCAGTTGGCTCTAAGGCAAGGCAGGACAGCTGACGAAGAAAAGTCTGCTCACAGCCTAGCCATCTGGAAGCAGAGGGGGGAAGGAGACACTATAGACCCCCTCAGACCATGACCCCAGTGACCTGACCTCCATCTCTTAACAGTGCATCAGCTGTGAGACCCCTATAATCCAATCATCTTCTAAAAACCGAACCTACTGTGCACAGGAGGCTGTGGGGGAACATCTAGATATAAACCATAACAACTATTGTCCTTGAATATATTTATCTACCTTTCGCATGTCAGGAAATTCTAGGAAAACCTAATATATATTTGAGCTGGCAGAACATGTGCTCAGCATGCCCAAGGCACTGGTCCAACCCCTTGTGATAATAAAATAAAAAGAGAGAAGAGGAGAGAGAAGGGGAGGTACAGAGAGGAAAGAAATTCATAATGTTTAAAAGCTATTTTTCTAATAGGATTAAATCCCAACGCTCCCCGTAGCTGGAGGGGTAGGGTTAGAAATGTAGGCAGGAAACCACTAGAGGGCAGCAGAGCGCGCCTCCTGCAGCCCCATTTTATTCCTCTCTTCTAGTCGACGTCCTTGGGCTCCACTACACCCGTGTTCTCCATGAGTTCCCCAATATCGAGAAGATTTAACAACCTTTTCGGTAAAACAGGTATGTAGTGACTTCTGGATGCTCCCTGGTTGGCCCAGACAGGAGCTGCGACATCCACATCCTGACACTTCATGGGCTTTACCTGAAAGGACTTCATTTAGCATGGAAGTTAAACAGAATTTACATTTTTACAAGTCACCAGGACATTGATACAGAGGACAGCCGCCTTTCATGGATAATTAACAATCAGTCATAAAGATCAGGATCAGGAACGTCTTCCTCCTGCTGGGCAAAGGGACAGGCCGTGCCTCTGTGACCACGCGTAGCAAACCCTACAACAGGACATGGCTGAAGGTTTCCTTCCTTTCTCTTCTTTTTGGTGGAATCTACTTGTTCACACATTGGCACGTATTTAAGAAAACTTCCATGCCAAGAATCACTTGTTAACTATTCTATAGAAATATAGTTACTACTGAAGACAGGAAGTAGATAGAATTAATGACCTGGCTAATCCGAGTCCCTGTTCCATGCCACCGTCCCCCATGAGAAAGTAATCCCTGAAACTCTTTCCAGCTTTTTGAGACAGAACACAGTTTAATACTCCAGACCAAGGCTTTTCACAGGAAGGCAAATTCTGAGATTACTAAACCTAGCACTGTGAGACCTCCAGAGATTTTTGTATTTTCTGAGTTACTCATCCAGTTGGTTGACTTTCTTTCTCCTTGTGATAGTCAATGATTCACCCTGATGGGAAATGATCAGGGCCTATTAGAACCACTGCCTTCTGCCAGCCCTGTCCACAGAATGCCCCTGCATTTGTGAGGAAGTGAGCAGAGTGAAAACGCTATGAGATAATTCCATGGAGTCAGAAATATGCAATACGTAGGGCCAGTGGCATGATCTCCCTGTTTCTGAATCAGATAAAATTTGGGGAGCAAGCTTTATCCCAGGGTGCCAGGGTCTGAGGCGCCTAGTCACTGCCTCTGGATGGTCTCTTGGGAGTCATCGCTGCATGCCACATTGGTTTGGGGAGGTCCATAATCACTGTGATTTTGGTTTATGTTGGCAGCAGTCCCCAAGGTCCCCCCAGGCAGTGACAGAGACCTTGTTAGCAGTGGCAGCTCAGCAGTGTGATGGTAGGGTGGGTCCTCGCCCTCCCCATGCCCCTACACACTTCCCTCTCCCTGCACCATCCCGCCACTGCCCACTGGCCTTGCAGCACCCAGCCTGCCCTCCCCGAGGCCTGGCTCTGCCCTGTCTATTGCTGTCCCCATCTTTTGCTTCTCTCTGGTCTGCCTTTCCTTGCCCCATGATTTTCTTTTTGTTCTTTTTCTCCTTTTCTAAACCTCTTCCTATAGTTCTTTCCCAATAGCATCCCGGTGTCTCCTGACCAGGGTCCAGGCAGTGCATGTGGTGGCTTGGGGAGAGGCGCTGGCCATCTGGAGGTCTCCTGGCTGTGGGGCCAGGAGGAGGACAAGCGCTTGCCAGCTGCGAGCTTGCTCAGAGCAGTGCGCCTGTGCCGGGTGTTCTCTGCCTTCTGGGTAGGGAGGAGGGTGGTGCAGGCATGGCGAGCTCACAGGGCCCTGGACCCAGTTCCCTTGGCCCCAGGGACACTCACACTGAAGTCCACACACGCTCTTCTGTGAGTCTTAGCAGCTTCCCTGTTTTTCAGGAACATACAATGTGTCCACTCCAGAAACAACCAGCTCATCAGTGGAAAACTCCTCCAGTGCTTATTCACTGCTCCGCTAAGCACTGCGAACTGCAGCCACGTGGCCTCTTGGAGACAGGGGGCGCCTCTGAGAAGAGCCCCCCCCCCAGGGCAGAGCCCCGGGATGCTGTCTGCAGGTGCCTGGGGCAGATGCTGAAGAGACTTTTTCACCAAGACGATTTCTTCTGTAAATACAGAGGGAAAGGCACTGTCATGTCTGCTTCTGCTCCCCACCCCGCCCCTCCTGGGATGCCCAGTGTGTACAGTATTTAAGTGAACCGTGCGTCTCCCGTGCAGGCCCAGCTTCTGTCTATACTGTAAAATAGAGTTCTAAAGAGACATTTTCATTACTTGCCATTGGCTACAAAGATAAGCTTTGATTAAAATAATAAGTAAAAAACTAGTGCCTAGGAAATACTTCAGTGAAAGAAGGGAGGGAGGAAGGGTAGGTGGTAGAGAAGAAAGGGCAAAAAGAAGGGAAGGAGGATGGAAAGAAGGGAAAGGAGGAGGAAAGGAGGGAAAAAAGGAAGAAAAGAAAGAAAGGGAAAGAAAAGAAGAGAGGGAGGAAGGATAAGAGGGAGGGAACGAAGGAGGGAAGGAAGAAGAGGAAAGGAAAAAGGAAGGAAGGAATGAAAAGGAAAAAGAATGAAGAAAAACCACTCTAAGGATCACAGTTTAAGATTTGCATGCTAATGATCTAATTGCTCAGAAACT
>PVJX010025631.1:0-26747 GCA_004027295.1 Dolichotis patagonum | reverse complement strand
CTATTCCAGAACAGCTAATTAAATCATCTAGTTTATCACTGATTGGTTGACCAAAGATTTCAATTTTTAATAAACATACTGGAATCAGAGGCACATACATCGTTCCTAGGGTTTTACTCTTAACATTCAAAAATCAGGTTGTGCTGTTACATTAATACTTTATGCCATATAGTCCTTTACAAGGATCAACACACTGAATCTTCATTGCATACTATTCATTCATCTGTTAGTAAAGACCTACTAACAATACCAACTATCATGCCAGCTGGAAGTTATCAGAAGTAAGCACAACTTTAAACTTCTATTAGGTGAGCAGGAGAGATACTTTTATTCCCACTAAAATGCATTTCATACTCATACCATTTTTATCACAGAAGTAAGGCAGTAATATACTCTGGCTTGAGAGTAAGGTAATGGAAAAGTATGAAGAATAAAATACAAATGTCATTCTGATGCATTTATTTGCATTTATACAGAGATATTTTGTTTAAATGTCATTATAAATATTTGTTTTTCAGAAATTTTATTTTGTAATTTAAAATATCTTTAGAGATTTTTCCATGTCATACTTTTTTAAGCTGCTAAGTTTCTATAGCTAGTATGTAGCACAATAAACATATCTAATTTTGTCCTTATCAATAGGTGCTTATCTATTTACATTTTTTCTTGTTACTATAATGTGTAGTGCACAAGCATCTTTGTTGATATAAGCCAATATTTACTGAGGTAGATTACTAGAAATAACTTTAGTGGTTACATTTAAAATTTTAACTGATACTGACAAAAATTGTAAGTGCTTAATTCTCTTTATTCTTGTCAACACTCATGAGAGAATTAGGCACTCATAATTTTTGTCATATATGTTATACAGATGTGTTAATATATACATATATATGAAAACATACATGTGTGTAAATACATGTTATACAGATATAGAGACACATGCATGGAAATTATTTCTTCATATATTTATTACATTATATTTTTCATATTATTAGTAGGTGTTCATTATGTATTAAAGATTCTCAAAGATACTGCAAATATTTTCTTCTAGCTTATCATTTGTTTTGTATTCATGCTGTTGTCTTTTAAATTTTGTGTGTAATTAAATTCCTTAATTTTTTTCTTTATAGTTTTTGAATCTTATTTAGGAATACCATTAACATTCCAATTTTTAGAAAAAATCTTAATACTTTTCATCACTTTTCTTAACATTTAGCTCTATAATTATTTCAGAATTTATTTTTTGGGAACAATGTGAATTAGGCATTAACTTTTTCTCACAAAAGAATATCCTATTGCCCCATTGTATTTATAGAATACTCAATCTGTGGTCTTTATATTGGAAGGATAATTTGGCTTAGGTTTCACATTATTTCCCTTAAAAGTGAAAATGTGCTGCTTTTCCATCTTTTGAAATTGAATGTCACTGTGGTCAAGTTGAAGACCAATCTGATTATTTCTGCGCCTGTAAATGACCTGAATTTTCTGCCTAGATGCCCCACAATTCTGTGCTCTAACTTGAAATTCAGTAATATCAGATTTATCTCTGGCATAGTTCATTCTAAATAAAATATTCCTAGAATCCACTGGGTCCTTTAACTCTTTCAATCTATTTATTACATAATCTCAGTAGAATATTGTTTGAGCATAATTTCAAATATTCTCCATGTGTTTTCTTCTTAAAGCCACCCAACTGTCTGTTCCATTTCTATCATATTTTGTAAAGTCATTATTATATTTTTTATTTTTTTCTACTTTTGTTTTGCATTATTTCTTATTACCCATCATCTATAGTCCCAATAATGTTTTCAGAAAAGCACATTCTATTTTTCTTGCTTCTAAAGTGTCTTTTGTATATCTCTTAAGGGAGATTAAAACTGTGCTAATAATGCCTGAGAAAAGCTGGAGGGATAAATAAATGTCTGGAAAGTTCTGTCATATACTCAGTTTCTCCTGGTAGATTTCTCCACACAGCATAGCTTAGCTTCACAGTATGGTGGCTGAATTCCAAGAAGTTTTCCAAAGGACAGGAAGTGGAAATTGCTAACTCTGAAGGCCTAGTCCTAGAACCTGCCTGGCATTAGCAACTCTTCTTCTGTGCTCTACTGATTCAAGGCAGGGCTGGGGGGATGGCGATGGGAGTGCACAGAGGCTTTCTGAAGTCTCAAAAGATTTAGCTACTATATTTTAAAAACTGCCCCAGGTTTTCTCAAGCATTTCTCACCAAATTCATTATTTCCTTTCTGTTGGGAACATATCTTTTTGTACTTCATGGCATACATGTACTTTTTGTACATATCTTTACATATGTACATATCCTTTTGTACATATCTTTTTGTACTTCATGGAAAATGGACTTAGCATAGAGAAAATCTCCAAACATCACAAAGGAATTGTATTTTGATTTGAAAATTCCTGTCCTGCCTCATATCCATACAAAGAGCCTCCACAGTGCCCCTGACTATGAAACTGAAAATGAATCACTATGATTTCTACTACTCTTTGTCATTTTGAAGATCAGATTATTTCCCCCTGGACCCATCCACCAGATTTTATCTGTGCTCTCAAAAATCAGAATATTGGTTGGCCCTTCAACAATGTGATGTGCTATCAGTTGGAGAGGAATTGACTTCTGAGATTTCACATTATTCCATCTCTTCTCTGAGGTTTTGCATTATTTGGCACTAATGGTTCATACTTAAATATTTCATATTTTATGGTTTAGAGTTGTAACTATTTTCCTGTTACTAGAGCTATGGAATTTTTCTACTTTTCAATGCTTTTTTAGTTTTAAGTTGTTCTGTGAAAGTCTAGTAGAATAAAGGTACATTATCTTGCTGTCTTAAACAGAAGGCTCATAAGGACACCTATAAAATAATCTGCTGGGAAGTAAGTTTACTCCAGTTATATAGATTGCATGGGTAAGAACTGACTAGGATTTCCCCATCCTATCTCAAAGTTGCTCTCAATTTTTGAGGCTAGTTTTCATCCTTCACTAAAATTAGGCTAGTTTTCACCTTTACTAAAATTAAGATTTTCTTTTCCTATATACATTTATTAAGTATATTCTAATTATTTCATATTTCAAATGTTACTGTGAACAAAATAATTTTTCTTGTTATATTTTACTATTAATTATTTCTGAAGTCTTGGAAAGCTATTGATTTTTGTGTGTCAATCTTTCCTCTAGCCAGATTTCTGAGTTCTGTAATATTTTGCCATTTGGGTCTTTTGTATTTTCTAATTAGGCAGTACCTATAAATACTTCATTTTTATATTTTAAATTTCTATAATTTTCTTTTTTAAAATTTCAACTCATCTCTGTTTTATGGATACAACAGCCTTTTAAATACATCTTAATAAAAATTATACATGCTTTGGTCTTTCATTTTCTACTGTTCTGTTCCTAAGTAAAGTTGGATCTTATCTGCTTCAAGATCCAGAGCATCAGTGTAATCTCATTTCTACACTCTCAACGGATTTTTATTCCTTAAGATGTGGTGTACCAACACCACCATCTTGATAATATGAACAAGCTGACTGGAAGAGCCCAACTCTAGAAAAGGACATTTTGAATTTTGACTCCAACCCCATCGCCATTGCGCTACACAATCCACTGCTGAAGTATGTTCTAAGGTTAATTTTTTTGTACCAAACTTTTACCAGAATTACTAATAAAAAAATTGAATGTACACACACATATACTTTTCTATTTTTATAATTCTTTCATATGAGCATGCTACTGAAAAGAGTAAATTGAACAGCTATGAGAAAGTTGTCTGAAAATCTGGAGGGCTGATTCTCAAAGAAGAGTTAATTCTACTGCAATGATATTTCTGATAAAGATAAAGATAGGAATGGGAATAAAGATGAAAAGATAGGAATGGGATAAAGATAGGAATAGGAATAAAGATGAAAAAGGGCAAACCCACAGACAGGTAAGTGACAATTTAAATCAATGACCTCAAATATGGCATACTTATACTAACAGTTATTAGATCAAATTTGAACCTTTAACTGCTACTTAGGAAATAAGCCAGTATCAAGGGCTTTGGAATTTGAGTTTTGTATGTACAATTTGAATTAAGCACCTATGAAAAAATCAGATGAAATTCCTATGATTCTGATATTACAGGACAATGTCAGCAAGATGGTGTTCTGGAGTTTTATGTATCTCATTCATGTGAGAATTTACTGACACTTACTTGACTAACTTCTGAAATGAGAAATTTGCAGATAACCCAGGAAGAACATCTAAATGATGAAAGGATTTCTTCCTTTTCCATTCAACACTTCTTACCCTTCTGGCAATGGGCAAAAATGATATATTTGAGGGCCCCTGGGACAGGAAAATTGATGAGTTCCCAACTTCTTTACCATAAACAACCAACATTTTAAAGCTATTAGCAGCAGAGTTAGGTATTCAAAGACAGTTCATTTGTCATCCAATAGCTTGGTGTCAGGCTTTGCAGTCAGGCTCTGAAAAATGGGCCCTGTGTTCACCTTCTGTTGCTGAATAGCTCCAGTTTTAATCAGATTCGCTAACCATTACATGCCCCAGTAAGGCAGAACCCACATAAAACCTGCAATAAACCTGCCATGTAAATTCATTACAAAGCTTAGGAAATATGGACAGATTATATTCTCTAGGCCAAGAGACAGTTTTTTAGTTTGGGCCAAAATTATGATTGCATATTTATTTGGCCTCTTGTTTTATAAAAACTTTTTTCTTAGGAAAGAATTCAGAATTGATCACCTGAACTAAAAGATCTTTTTTTTTGGTCATTCATAATGAAAAGTTGGGTTTAACAGCATTAGAAGGAAAATACGCCTTAGGATAAAAAATTCCTAACCCAGAGTTCCTGAAACTATTTACAGAGTTTTTATCTTTTTTTGAGATATGCTTTTTTTCCTCCCTCTTTTAATCAAAAGGAACAACTTTTTTCAAATTTTAGGTATATGAGTTCCCTTAAATTTTTGGTGTTTCGTATCATATTGCTTTTAGAAGTCAGTTTGTCAGCCTTTGGAAATCTTACTACACATGAATCCAGAGTCAAGATTTGTTTTCATGGCAAGCAACCCTGATAGCTACTTATGAATTATCATGTACCGCTAGGCCCATCTTATGAATCTATGCCACTAGTCACAACAGAAAGAAAGAGGAGGAAACACTATTAATACACTCCCATCAGATACTAAACGATGCTAGATAGAGACAAGTGGTATTCTTGGATCATGATAAAATTACAATGAATCAATGAGGAGAATAGTTTAGTTATGGAAGAATGGAGAAGGATCACAGAATCAAACACTTCAAGTCATCATCTCAGCTTTGCGTAATAAGGTAATAGCTATATTTACTTAACTTATCAAACTTTTAGTAGTTTTCAGTTATCATAAATATTGCCATGAATTTAGAAGGGAGCTGTCAAGCACTTCAAAATTTTAAGTTTCAAAAAAAAAAATCAAGTTTCACTGCAAAACAATTTTTTCTATGAAGGATGCAGATAAACACCTAACATATCTTTCTATCCTTTCTGTGTACCCCTATTAACATATAACCCCTGAATATTATTTGCTTTAATCTGCAGGTCTGATACAAGAAAAGCTGCTTTTATTATATGGTATATGGGGATACTTGAAATCCTGATGACAATAATTTCCTATGGTGAATTAATAAAGTAGATGCTGATTATGATTTGATTTCCTAAGTAGCTTTATGATAGAAAGAAAATAAACTGATCAGACACACCTGGGTATTTTGACTCTTAGGCCAGTAATTTCTTACTATTTATTCTACTAGCATTCTACTTCCAACTCTGCCTCATGTGCATTTTGCTTACAATCAGACTTCCTCTTAATATGAGACTGGTCACCCTGGGCCCAGCCTAGAAAACACCACTGTGCTCTCCAATTAAGATAGATGAGATTTCAAACGATGCTAAAGAGTATAAGGAGCTACTCTGACTAAATGATCATATGCAGCTGAAGACAGAAACACCTCCTCCAACTTTCACTCAAAATTGTTTTGTTGTCTAGAAAAATGAGCTCAAAGTCATTGTGCATGTATAGGATAATTTTAAAAACACCTCCACTACACAGCATGTAGTAACTGGTATGGCAGTGTTATCAGCTTACCATCCAAGGAAGTAACTTCTCCCTAGAAACTGGAGAGAAGTAAATAGGTAGATCTCTACTATGGATTCTGAATCTGACAGACAACATGAGGTAATCACAATAGAATAACAAAAACAAACATGCAGGTATTTATATAGATTTCTAATTTCCTATAATCACCAGATTTAGAGTATCACCTTAACCCACAGCTTTTTCCTTTTATGGCACATAATTTTTTTTTAATAAAGATGCCATAATTATTTGCAAAAGAGAGGGAGAGAAACTAGGAAGACAAAGGGAAATATGAAGGTCTATCATACAGGCATCTTTCACACAGTTTGATATTGTGAAAGACTGCCTACAGCTTCAATAGTGTGCACAGACTAATTTCAGCACTTCTATTCCATATTGAATGAAATGACCTGTTATCAGGCTCTCATCATTTTGAAAAACATTTTGATGACAGTGGCTAATATGAAATCTGCAATTTTTAACACACAAGTCCTTTGCTCTGTCTCCATTTTGTGTCCACTGTCTTTATCCATGAACATTTCATGTCCTCCATCTTTGAATACTTTAGAAGATTATATAGTAATGGGGGTCCACCTTTGTTCTCCCATTATTCACCATCTTTATTTTTTTTCAGTCATTCCTTATATTTGTGAACATTTCTTCCAATTTCTTTAACATCCTTTGCTTCTTGCTTTTCTTAGTTTCCTATTTCTACCCAATCGTATCCTTTGAAAGATTTATCACTAATGAGAGTGGTAGTGTTTATCTGAATATGTATTTCATTTGTATTTTATGCAGTATTTTATTTGAGTTTAGAACATAGGCTATTGGTTATTTTGAACATATTACCCTCTCTGTCCTCTTGCTGCTGTTGTTACCAATAAGTACTTTCAAGTACCTTATAAACATTTTCCATTGATGGAATCTTAACTACTTACAGTCTGGTGCTGCCCAATTCAAGAATCAGTAGCTATTCAAATAAGCTCTTTAAAATTATACACACACACACACACACACATACACACCCTAGAAACTACAATGTATTTGAATTTGGATTAGTTTTGATTAATCCAGCTCTGGACATAGTGTGATATTTCAATTTGTCTCTTTAATTCTGGAAAATCATCTCTTCAAATTCTGTCATAAATCGATTTTTTATTTTCTGCTTTTGAAATTTTTATTGCGGTATTCTGGATTTTTAATGCTATCTTCTATATCTCTTAACCAGTTTCTCATATTTTTAATCTGTGTCTTCCTGGGTCATTGCCACCTTTAGCTTCTGTCTTGCTAGTTGTTTTACTGTAACATTTATGTCATCCATTTAGTTTTAATGTTGATATGCACATTTATCATTTTGAAAAGTCCTTTTCTATTGTATGGTTGTTTTCAAAATTTTCTACTTCTCCATTAACTGCCTTAGTCATTTTTTAATATGCCTATTTTATTTATAATCTTCATCTGATTTTCCTAACTTTGGATTTAGTTCCTAAAGTACTTGTTCTTCTGGTTTACATTTGTTCGCTTATCTCCTGGGTTTCCTTTGTGGTGGAGTTACTTCCTTTAGAGGCCTTTTCCTTTTTTTGTGAGTTCATTTTCAGAAAGGATTGTTTTATTGTTCCTGTGGGATTTTCATGTGCCCGGGTGTGAAAATATAATTTTAGAGCAGTTTTGGTGTATTTGGAATTAAGAGGTAGGAACGTGGCTGAGGCAGTTTTTTCAATACTCCTGAAAGCTTTTTATGTTACTTTATTAGCTTGTACTTCCTGAATCACAGTTTCCCAGGCCAGGGGTTTCCTATTTCTCAAATTCCAGAGAATTCCTTCACTGTTTCTTAAGGCTGGTAGACAGCATCTATGTGAATAAAGGAACATTTTAGAACTCCAGGCCTTATTCAAAAAACTTAAATTGTATTACCATGACTAAAAGACAGGCTCTGGCTTCCATATGAAAATGGAATTCCCACCTCCAAAACTTCTGGACTTTTACAAACTTACGTGGCCACCGACAGCCATAACTTCCCACTTTTGGTGTGTGTCTCACACACAAGGAATTTCCTTTTCTACTCTTCAAAACCAGCTCTACATTTAGAAAAGAATGCTCCCTTTTAAAATGAAGCATTTTTTTCAGGTTTGTAGTTTCCTTTCAATCTACCATGTTCTAAACATTCTATTATGAAGTATGGTCACTATTATTTTGGGATGCCCATACTTGTCTTTCAACCACTTTTTTCTAATGATATATTCCATGCCATTAGCCATGGAGACAGGGGCTATGATTCAGGTATAACCAATGCTTAGTTCCTTTAGAGTGCTGTGTGGTTGGCCTAGGAGTGATCTTCTGATAGAGAATCAGTTAGGGTCTTGTGATTTATATGCAAATAGTAAGAAAATGGAGTGCTATTTTGCACTAAAAAACTAGGTCTGGAGATGCCATTGATCACCTCTCCTAATTCATAGAATAAGTTACTTGTCTGTACTGGGAAAAAATGTGGGTATCACTTAGAGGCCATCAGGACCAAGAGAAAGGAAGAAAGAAAAGACAGCCATATTGGAATTCCTGAGCCTGACATGCTCAGAGTCAGCAAAACTCCTGTTAAATAGGCCAATGATTCTTTTGCTTAAGCTAATTTGAATTGAGTTTCTGTTACTTACATCTGATTTATGCACCAATAAATTAAAGTACAATGGAATTGAGATTAGGAACCATCAATATGGATTCCTTTTATTTATTTACTTTTGGTAGGCAATTTGTCACACATGGCTTGACATAAACAAAGTCCTCAGTCACCTGGATAAGTTTCAGAGAAGTGTCCAGTGACTGTCAGATCAAATCCAAGAGATAAGGGGTGGAAGGAGTCACAGGATAAAGCCAATGTCAAGTCCTCGTAATCTGGACAGGAACATTATGAGACAGGGTAGTTGCAGTGTCAGAGTGACAGCCAAGCAACAGGAATGAGGAATCAGAAAAGAACAAAAATAAGTGAGACAGAAGCAGGAGGCAAGGCTGTAGGCAGCCCACAGCAGATGTGGGACTGACTGCTGCATGCAAACAGCACAAGTGCCCAGCTTCTTTCTCATTTGTCTGTTTTATGTTTGTTTTTGCATTTTGAGACAGAGTCTTGCTATGCAGTTCAGCCTGGCCTCCAACTCACTATGCTGCCCAGGTTGCCCTTGAACTCATCCTCCTAAATGGTAGCTACAATTACAGGTATGCATGACTACAACCAGCTAAGCCTGTCCTCTTTACAAAGATCCCAGGGTAGCCTTCCAGTTCTGCATGTGACACCACCTAGTATCTGAGTGATGAAGTCAACATTGAATAGACATCCTGGACAAACAATTCTTTTTTCTTTTTTTATTGGTACCAGGCATCAAACTCACGACTGTGCACTTGCAAGGCAGGCACTTATGCCACTGAGCTAAATCCCCAGCCCCCCAAAATTCTTAATAAAAAGAGCCATAACTTAATTTTCTTTTAATCATATCACAAACAGTACCAAGACAGGAACCAAAACAAATGAGTTTCATGGTAATTATCAGTTTTCATGCAAGTATCAAAGTGAACTACTTTTAGAAAGATGTGTCAAGATGTAAGAACTTGTAATTTGTTTATAAACTAGGAAGATTCATGAGAAATATTATCCTCTCTGGTTTTGATAAAAGTTTCAGTTTAGTCTCATCAAGAAGGACTCTTCACAAACTTTGTGTTTATGGAGAGGTCAAATGAGAGGAGAGGAGAGCTAAGGGGAGTAACTAATAAGGTATTTTAAATAGTTGGGCAAAGTAGAACGAAGAATATTAAATATCCATCCTCTAGAATAGGTTTTAATGAGAGCATTAGTAAAATGTCTGCATCTGCAACTGAAGGGATAGATTAATTGACTCAATACAGTAATTATTGGCTAAGCTACCAAATAATTAGTTATGCATTGTGGGAGTAGAGAAAAGTGTAACTTGCCTGCAAGGAGCTTGTAGTCATCCTAGAGATGACATTAAGAGGGAGATTGGAATATCCATAGAGACATATTTTTATACCAAATCCTACAAAGCTATTTTTTCTTTATTTTAAAGAGGGTCAAACAAGGGCTGGGAATTTAGCTCAGCAGCATAAGTGCCTCCCTTGCAAGCGTGCAGTCGTTAGCTCAATCCCCAGTTAAACACACACATACACACACACACACACACACACACACGGTCAAACAAGCCATAACAAAACAGAACAAAGAAGATCAGAAGAAAACAATGTGCATGACACAGATTTCAATGCAAGACAGCAGGAGATCAACATTGGCTGGCATAATGTCAGTTGTTTTCTTCTAAATAGTTGTCTATATCTTCACACACAATGAATTCATGCAAAACAAAATAGTATAAAACTGATCAAAACAGAATAATGAATGCATTACAGGTCTTCAAAATCAGACAATAGGAAAATCAACAACGGCTACCGTAATGTCTCTTGTTCTCTTCAAAATAGCTGTCCTTCATGTACCTTCATGTATGTTAAAATTAAATGATACAAAACAGACTAAAACCACTCTAAACAAAGAATAAAATCATTACTGGATTTCATAGCATGACGATAGGAATTCAGCAGTGGATACCATAATGTCTCTTTTTCTTCAAAGTCACAGTTATTTTTGACATAATTTTTAGAACCAGGTTTTGTTACACTTTTTAAATCCTGTTATAGCTATTGCTTGTCTGTTTCAGTGGGGAATTATTGAGGGCAGGATGGATGACCGTACTCCTCTAATCTGTATTACCGTCATTCCACACAATGTTTGACTTGTGCTGCTGCTCAGTACATTTCTGTTGAACAGCTGGATTATATCTCACAGTTCCTTAGTTCTTTGGTTGTTTGAATCTCACAGCCATTCCATTAACTTTCATGTTAAATTTCCCTTAAGATGCATGAACTATAAGAAATGTAGTCTTTCAAAATATCACTCACTCTAAGTGCCAAGCATTCACTGGCATCACACATTAAATGGCACTTTCAAGTAAGAACATCTAAGCAGCATAGCACTCTCATTTAAAAAGAGAAAATTGATGCTCCATTTCTACCTCACTTTTAATGAACTACATTGAAATTTTTTCTAAGCATTTGCTTTACAGGGAATAAAGGCACCTAGTATGTATTTATTCTTATCCAAGAGCCAGTTGTTTAATGAGGTACTTATTTTATGTCTAAGAAAATCTGGAAGCATTTGCATACTGTGGAATTATTTTATAAGTAGATGTTTCAGTATAATACTGGTAATATTTTTGTTTGGCAGACAAATGGCCAAAAAAACCCCAATAACCACTTTCTGTTCTTTCATGGATAGGAAAAAATTCAAACTTTATTTCTGTAGAATCTGTATTTTAAAGATTACCAATTCTTAACTAATGAAGATTCTTTGGGCTGGAGTTGGTCATAAGTAGTTTATTCTACTCCCAAAAAACAAGCCAGGCTTTCACATAATACTTTGTGTAATCATATAAATTATACTTTACATAAGAGGTGGACATTTTACATATGTAATTTACATGTAGATAATGCAAAATCATTATTTTAATAATTCTATCTATAATATATGGATAAAAGTAAAACTTATTTATAATATATAATTATACATAATTATGTTAATTGAAAACATACCTACTATAATTGTATATAATATATATAACTATATATAGTTTTATATGCATATATATATATACATATATATACCTGCATATATTTGGCTGTGATTTTATTTTATTCTTTTTATTTTAAAGAGGATAAAACAGAATAAAACTACTCAAAATTGGCTGTGACTTTAAATCAAACTAGGTTTTATTATATAGTGAAATTTCCTAGTTGTAGTTATTACACATGTTACTATTTATTAAATATAGTGTATATTAAATTTTCTTATTTGTTTAAATATACTGTGAATCTTTTTAAACTGATACACTTTATTCCATATCATCTTAAAGTGATTAGACAAATTCCATAACATCTATATATTAGAACTTGTTCAACCAACTAGAACAATTGTGTACAACTTCTTGCTGTAATCGTTGCACTCATTTTCATTGTTACACATGCTTTCAATTGCTTCATAAATCAAATTTCTAGAAATTACTGCTGCACCAAATGATTCTCAAAGTCAAAGGACTCAATGAGTATTGGTAAATTTTCTTTTAAAAGGTTTTATCATTTTGTTTTTCATCACTAACACAGAAAGATTTCCCGTTCCCATGCTTTCACTTACTCCAAGATAATCATATTTTAAGAGTTCTGAAGTTTTGAAGATTTTTCTAGGTAAAAAAAAAACAACTGATATTCTGAAGTTGGCTTTATTTTTCTCTTTCATCATTAGTGAAGGTAATCTTACTTAGTACAGTTATTGGATATTTATGTTTCTTCTGCTCATTGTATAGTTAGATCTTTTGCTCATTTTTCTGTTATGTTTTTGTTTTATCAGAAGTGTTTGATGATAAGAGTGATGAAAGTCATTAAGATTTAACAAAGCATTGGGTTATGAACTGGGCCTTGGTCTTGCTGTTTTGTGTTTAATCCTATCCAGTGAAGCAAGTGCTGATAACATTCTTATTTTACAAAGCAGGTAGCTGCAGCACAGAGAAGTAACTTATCAAAAGTTAGTGAATGATATATATTGAGGAGATTAACAACACATTATGTATATTATAAAGGTAAACTATGAACCTGTATATTGAAATGCTTTCCTTGGTTCATTTGTCACTGAATTTTCTGTAGTGTTTTTTGCCCACTAGAATGGCTTTACTCAGTTAAGTAAATTGGCTTTTATTTCATACTTTCTGCTTTTGATGTCTTAATCATTTGAAGAAAAATATTAAATATTATAATATATTAAATAAATATAATGTCAATGCATCAGAAACATGCAGATAATACAGCATGATGCAAAATAAGGAGTTGAATGATCTTATTGCCTTCATTTGAACCGCAGTCTTACATAGTAATGGTATCCGTTTTTAACCACTGATTTTTTTTTTCTTCTGATAGTTGTCCTACAACTCTTAATAATAAGCACTTTCATTTCTTTATTTATCAACTCTATATGGTACTGATATCTACATGAGAAATGTGGAATTTAGCTAGCTTATTTCTTTCTCCCATTCCGTCTTTACATAGCTTGAATAATATCAATTTTGGTTGCAAGTACTTTATAAGTAAAACATTTCAACCTCCATTTCTGGATTTATCAACTTTAGTCAGTACATCTTAACTAGTGATTCATTCCTAATGGAGGAAATCACATGCAAAATGGTTATTCTCTGTTCTCTGTATTCTTTGGATCATAAAATGCCACATTTATGAAAGAATGTTTTACTAGAAGCAGATCTATCTTTAATCATTGTAATGGCACCACAGAGTCTGTGTAAGTAGAATGAAAGCTATTGATATAAATGACAGTGTAAGTATACTTAAATACTTATAAATAGACTGCATTCATTATAGAGATATGAGCCTTCCCAATTGTATTTGCTTTGTTTCTCAGAATAATTTGTAGTGTATATAAAGCAACTAACAACTGTTCTTACATTTTAAATAAAGAAATAAGTACAATCTATGGTCACACAAAATCACTACACTAGTCACCTAGGTTTTGTTGTGTTGTATTTATATCCATTATCAACTTTTTTATTAGCAATATTAACTTGAGCAATAATTCTGCCTTCCTCTCATCTCAGCCCATGTGGTTCCAAGTGAAGCTAATCACACTCTTGAAGTCACTAAGGGTATGATCTAGGCCTGAGTCAATAAATGCAGAACATTTTCCTGGCCAAAGTGATTGGCTCTGAGTAAGTTGGAAAGTAATTCAGAATCTATAAAATGTACCAAAATTTAGCCAACAATAGGAATAGTAGGTATTAGACTCTTGTTTTATGAGACATCCCCGGGAGATGCTGGCAGCCACTGCAAGAGCAGAAGAGGGCACTCATCACAAAGAAATGAATGAGTGCTGCTCATTGGGGTCTTTCTTGAGCCATTTCCACTCACGCTGTGCATTTCAATCAGCTAACATGGATTTTCTTTTGGTTCGCCTCAGTTTGGTTTGGTTTCTTGTCAATAGCAATAATTGCACAGTTAATTAGTGGCAATCCCAACACCAGATCTTTTGAATTTCAATCTAATCTTCTTACTTTGTCATGTTGTCTCTGAAATTAATGTCTTCACTAAGACTGAAAAACATACACCCTCCAGATCTCTCCCTTCATAGCCTATTAAATGACTTTTAGAGGTGCCAACCTATCATGTGGTATTCATTCATGAGCTAGTACACATACATGTGAGTGGTTTTCTGGAAGCAGAAAGGCCAAACCTTGTCTCAGCTGCTTGGTTTTTTCCCAATCTCATTTGTGCTTCAGTAGCTTTGCTTCGCTTGGCCTTTTACAACGTGGCAGCTCAGGAAGTAAAAAATGAGGAACTCAGCAGATTTAAAAATTTTTTTATTCCATATGTTCCTTGAATGTTAGTGTTTCTTGGACAGGGATTCCTGTTTGTTCTAATTAATTTTTGGCATTCTTTGCAAGTAGTCTTTTGCATTTGTGAATCTTCCCAAGGCATTTAATTGTATTTATTGTACTTCTGTGGCCAGGTGAAATATAAGCACTATATTTGGAGGCTCCCTTGAAAGTTGATGAATTTAGTGGCAATTGTAAGTAATGTCAGTGAACAAAAACAAAATGAAATGAAACAAAACAAAATAAAAACAAAAATAGTGCTGCCATTTCTTATTCTCTTATTTCCATCTATGAGATCTGACTTTTAAAAATCCTTTGTTACTTCATAATACATTTTCAACTGCATTTGAAGTCATTAACACTAGAGATAGGGTCCTGTTGTCACATTTAATAATTGGATAGTCACTTTCCTCTGGGATGTCTGACAGTTGCCCAAAATGTTAGTCTTAATCTAAAACCAAGAAGAGACCTTTGACATAGTGAAAGCTACCAAAGTGGCACTTATTAAATATAAATGGTAAGTGTCTAAAAAAGAGGTGAGGAAAGAGCACCGGTTCTCTTCTCAAAGAGAAAATCCTCCCAGCACAAAAGGAAATTACATTAGCTCTCAGTTGAAGCTCCATCAGTTTCATTTGTCATGCAATGATTTAAAGATGTGCACATTCCTATAAAGCTTTATATTTGCATTGAGAAATAAAAGGTATTCTGACCCTCAAGTTCTTTCCCATCTGCCAAACTCTCTATAAATATAAGGGCTTCTGTTAGTCTGTTATCTGGAAAGTGATTTGTCTGAGGAAAAAAATTAAATGATATTGATTTGAAATGAGGGAAGCTCATTTATGTGCCTTTTATAAACCCTAAATGAAGCAGCCAAATATATGCACTGAGAAAAAAAAATATGTTACCCTCTGGGTAGTGTCTTGTAATAAGCTGGAAATGTGAAACCCATTAATAGTATTAGAAATTATGTACTTAATGAATTGTGACCGTTATTGGGGATTATCTGTGATAACAATTCTTAAAAGCAAGAAATTGCCCATCACTATGAGACAGAGAAAAGATTTCACTAAAGACATCAGGAATTAGCTCCAAGTGGCATCATATTTCATGTGGTTAAAGAAACATAGGCTGAGTCATGATACTTACTATGTGAGGACTATGGCCACTGCATCATTCAACACACTCTCACCAAACAAGAGTGTATACAGGTCAGGGTCGACATGCAATTCATGGAAAATGGCCAGCACTGTCACTAGGAAGACACACAAAGATGAAGAGTTAGCTGGGACATGGCAATGGATGTTTTCTTTCCTGAAAAGCATTCAAGAAATATTGATCTCCTAAAATCCATCCTTTATACCAACACTAGATCTTTATTCAAAAAATATCTGATTATGTCATCTCTCTGCTTAGTGATTTCCCTTGGAGCCCTAATGCTTACAGAGAAAGTATGAGCTCTCTGATACAAGTCCTTTACAATCTGTATCCTGCTTACCTTCCAGCAACTTCTGTGTCTGTGCAACGGCAACCAGAAACAGAAGCAACACCCAGGATTGGAGTTGACAGGCACTGACAGGGATCATTCCAAGAATATCAGGCCCAGATCTTTGATAGTCTAAGGCTTATATAGGATAGGCAAGCAGGAAGTAGAGGCAGAATGGCTTGTCAGTTGGGGATTGGTTCTTACAATATGCATCACAGTGACCAATTGTTTCCAAGAGACAGAAACAACTGGAACTGGAACAGGAACTACTGTTACCTGGGTAACTAAGAAACTAAAGTATATTGGCTGGGGGAATGTGTGGCATTTTCTGTTACATCTGCACCCTTTCCCCACTCTGTGCTTCCCTAACCACACAGAATTTGCCATAATTTTGCAAACATGCTGCATAGTTTCTTGATTACTTGTACATTTTGATTCCATCTAATAAGGAAGCAATTTTTGTCATCCATCTGCTACCATTACCCTCAATTGCTTAAATGCACACACTTCTTGCCACAGAAGACCCATTTATTTATTTTTAAGAACCTCTCAACTGACCTCTTCTAAACCCCTTAATTTCCTCAGCAGTGACCTGACTCATTCCTATATGATACTAGCATTTGATCAAATCACAAATTTATCATAGAAGGGACTGTGAGATCTATAAGAGACAGAGTCTGTCCTTGTAACATATGATATCAGCTAGCAGAAATTATCTGATGCCTGAATGACCTAGTGAATAAATGAATGAATATTATCACAGTGGGGGAAGTAGTGGTTGGCACTTGACTCATTCACTCCTGAGATCATATTCATCTATAAAGACAGACTCAATGTCTATAAGAGGAGGACTTGTTTCCTCTGGACTACTGCATGGTTACTGTATGCTGTGTACCTGCACCAAGCCTCTGTGAATACATCAGGATGGTAAATAATCACAGACTGATTATCTGTGTTCATCAAAACCATTCAGTGTCTTGATATTTGAAACAGTTATGCAAAGTGTGAACAGCAATCATTAGGAAAATGATCCACTGGATTGATTGCTAAGGGGGAAAGAGAGTGGTAGAAAATGATATTAATGGTAAATTTTTAAGGCAGAGTAGATGTTTTTCATTTCTGTTCTTTCCTATTTCATGGGTTGCGAGGATAATAAATATGCTGTAAGAGAATGCTTTAGGGAAAAAGTAAGAAAGCCAAGTTGAGTTTTAAAGTTTTACAAGTATGATCAAGAAGACTGGAGCTTTCCCTGACTGCCACAATAGGGAACAATGGAAGGGTTTAATAACGGGGATGACAGTTTGATTTGGAAATAAAGCTCAGGCAACAGGACAGGGGGCAGAAGAGCCATGTGGCTGGAAGTTTGCCAGTGGTTGAAGTAACAGATGAGTCATGCTAGGACAGAAAGAGACATGGATGGGCCCTTAAAGTCTTGCATATCTATCATCCTGGGTGCTTACTGGCCAGTACCTAGAGTGTTTTGATTTTTACCTATTCATTGACTCTCATCTTCCCTGTGTGTCACCAGCCCATAGAACAGTGCTGCGAGATGTAAGCCTTTAATGTGAGGATGAATAAGAGGTAATGTCAGTGAGGACAAGATAAAGGAGAGACATGAGAGACAGAGAATTGGTGGGTCTCAGTACTTAAAGGACAGAAAGGAAGGGCTGGATTTCCATTCATTATGAGAAACATGGTGACTATATTTAAAAGCAATGTAATATTTACTTGATAATTGGTAATTGGATATATTTTAAGTGTTTTCACTACAAAAATTGTAAGCATGAGACATAATAAAACATTAACTCCGAGTAGCTTGAAGTAGCCATTCCACAACATTTGCATATCCCAAAACATCATTTTATATACCATAAATACATATAATTGTATTGTTCAATTTAAATACTTTATTTTTCTTAAATGCTTATTTTTAAAAAGAAGCTGCTACAAGAATTAAAAAAAAAAGAGAATTGTCATAATAGTTGGCTAGACCTATTTTTTTAAACAGGAATATAGTCAGTTTCATTAATCATAGCAGGTGAAAGGGCAGCGATCTACTTGGTGGTACTGTGTAGCTGTGTGCATTCCTCCCCGACCTTTGCCTTTGTAGGTGGAGGTGAGGGGAGTACTTTTGCTAAGTAATCTTTTTCTCCTTCCTGGGTAAAATCAAGACTTTGTATCTAATCAAAACAACCAGGTTTCAATTAGGGTTTTAGTTAACAGTATTTCCCTTTTGCTAAGATCAAGGGGAACAAAAGTAATTCTTTAAAAGAAAATTCTAACATGGTAGCTCTATTTTTGATGTTGGGCTTTGTGGCCATTTCTTTGTAGTTTTGAGCTCTGAAGATGACTATCCACTCATCTCCATTCAGGGAGTTTCCTGGGCTCATGAATAGGGATGCAATGCCCAGGTCTGTTTCTCTACTTTCTAGTTATGGAGTCTACTCTTATGGGGATAAATACATCTTTCCAAGGAGTGCTTTATATCTTCAGTGGAAAGCCTTTTAATTAAATATCCAGTTTGGTTCAGAACTTCTCTGACATTCCCACAATTCCTTTTGAACAAAGAACTGAACTCCATTTCATAAATGATATCCCACACAAAAGAGAAGCTATTACTTTGCACATTCCTATCTATGCTCTGAAGAAATGGAACTGCTTTGAAATAAAGCCAGACACTGTGTTCTACAACAGGGTGTATTTTGTGAGGACCACAAATGAATCAAATAGGTGAGTCAGGAAATTAGCCGTCCACTGTGCTGCTGAGCTGGGAACTTAAAAACAATAATAAAGCATATTTAATCAGCTCTCTGGCGGGGCTCAGTCTTACACACAGTGTCCAGGGGAGTCTTCCTGGGAGGAAGTCTTCCTGGAAACACTGGTGGACATGCTTGCTGCAGCTCTGTGCACACTTTATTGCATTTGTCAGGACAACCCCGGCCCATGGTGAAGAACAATGCTTCTTCAAGATGGGTCTTCTTGTGATAGCATCAGAACAGCACTCTAGATGCCTTGTGGATGAGGAGAGAAGATGAAGACACAGATTTCTTAAATCTCTGATTTTGCTAAGGGATTTGGTCATTTTGCTTTTATCATCAATTAAGTCTACTTGCCTTTTCATGGCAGGTTGGTTCACTTGTGGCTTGGAGTTCATTTCTTCCTTTCTAATGTTTTAGCGACAGAAAAATATGCTTTGCCTCTTAAATTGTTAATAAAGAGCATAAGTGCATTTGGGCATTTTATGCTCAAGCACATGAAGACACACACAGACACAGACAGACAGACGCACACTACATTCCAAGGTAGTGGAAGAATGTAATAACTGACTAACTGAGAAATGTCCCTGAAGTTTTGGAGACTTCAGAGAAAAGTAGTTTCAGCAGCCAAACAACAAGGGCTATGGGGTAGCAAGGCAGTGTGGTGCACACTCCTGAGAAGCCAATGGTGAGGGATGGAGAGAAAGAGTCATGCCCTATGAGTAGGAAGAAAGTGAGCCTAGATGTCTAATAATATAGATTGGATAGAAGAAGCCAGAAGCAAGAAAGGTTGAAGGCAGAAACAAAACAAAACAAAACAAAACAAAACAAAACACCCCAAAAAACTTCTGGAGTAAGACCTGGAAAGGCAAATGACAATTTAGGGGCAGATGGAAATGTGTTTCCTTAGTAAATGAGGTGGTCTGTGAGAACCAGAGGGTAATGCATGAGTCAGAGGCTACAAGAAGGTAGAAATGCATAGACTATCTGTTGAGGGAATGCATTCAAGGTTCACAAAAATTTGTTAAGCTCATATATAGGATATGTCTCAATCTGCAGGAGAAAACCCCTAACATTGAAATAATATATTTTGACTAATTTCTTCATCAAACCAAGATCTCATAACTTACTACAATCTTACTGTAGCACCAAAGGTAATATTTTATCACATCAAAGGTAATAACCACATCCAGAGATAAAAATACAGATAATGACAGCCTGACCCCCAGCAGTAACCCAATGTGTTGACTCTGAAATGATGTTTTCTTAAACTGCCAGGTCTTCAAATGACCACTTTCTTGATGCTTTTTCAGAAACTTCTAAGTCTTTATGGTGAGTTAGTGACAGTTGGTTCCCTAGAATCTTTGTTAGCAGTTTTCTGACTCATATTTTCTTAGTGTTTTACAAGGAATTTAAATTTCAAATGATATTTTAATGTGGCAGTGCTCAGCAACCTAGCTCAGATTTGCCTGGGTTGATGGACAAGAAGAGACTATAGTTCCTACCCCTGTTGTTTTAAGTCATCATTCAGCCTTGTCAAATACTGGCTGTCCCTGGAGGGCCCACGCCATGGTTTTCTGTGCAAATTAGTATGTATGACAGTTGTCCATGGCACAAGGAGAATCAAATGTGTCTCCGGCTTCTGCAACTGCACTGGTGTTAGGCCTGACAGGTGAAGAACCCTGGCATTCTCCAAATGAGCTAGGATTCTTCCGTTTCCAGAGGCGATTACTGCAAACATTTATTTTCTTTTCCTGTTGGAAGGAAGGTAGAGGAGGTGAGTCTCCTGTAACTTTTCTCACTTTCTGAAATACTGTACATAGTGAAATTTTAAGGAGAGATTTCTAAAAATGTTGTGGGATCTGGTTACAAGTTGGAATACTGGAATTATTTTGAGTCTATATCTTCTCAGTGAAGACCTAAAAGCAGAATCGACAGAATCAGAATCAGGAACTGGATGGGTTTCACCAGTCAACCTCATCTGATCATAACCCTAAAAATACAAGTGGAAGGAGCAGGGGACTTAGCTCAGCAATGTAAGTGCCTATCTGGCAAATACAGGTCATGAGTTCGATCCCTGGTACAAAATACAAAACAAAAAACAAAATGAATGGAAAGCCTATTCTTTTTGAGCTAGGTCAAAGAAATGATGTCAGACTTAGAAAACTGACCATTAGATCACTGAGGTCACTGTTCATTAGAAATTACACAAAACATTAGGAGAATTTAGCCCTAAAATATCGAGGTTTTGTTTTGAACCCCAGTGTGATTTATCATTTTGGCACTGAATTAGCAGTGGAGATGAACACTAAATGCAAGCACACTACTGTAGCTCTTCTCACACAGGGTTCCTTGGGACAAACAAGTTCCAATGCTGAAGGCAACGGTTTCAAAATATGACTCAGGGGCCCCTGGGGTGCATCGGAGACCTAATTAGAAAGATCAAAGTGTTTTAAGGTCAAAAACATTTGCACAATAATATGAAAATGTTACTTGCCTTTCCACTCTTATTCCTTCATTCATACACAGTGGAGTTTTCTGGCAGTTGCATGATGTGCATGAGTGCAACAGATTAAATGCAGAAGCAGATGAAAGAAGCTGGCTGTCTTCCATTGCACCACATATTAAAGCTCTGCAAGAATGCCACTCTTCTTAATTTTTTAGTTCTTTGGAGAAATGAATTTATTTTTCATAAAATGTTATTTATTTAGTTAGTTATTTTGGTACTGGGATTAAATTCACGACTTCATGCTTGCTAGACAGGTGCTTGTGCCTCTGAGCTAAATCCCCAGACCTATAAAATGTTATTTCTATTAATATATAAATGATTGCTATCTTAAGTTAATCGATAAGGGATCCTCCCTGATTTTAACAAGCTATAGAGTTATAATACCAGAAAACCTAAGAACCTTGTCCTAAGATATTTGTTGCATGTAACGCATTAGCTCACTTTTGATCCATCGAGAATATTAGCTGAGCATCATGTCTGAAGAGAAAGGAGAAAATAGTCCTTCGAGTTATTATCAGGAAAGCCTCATTTTCATGTTGGATCCCTTTTGAGAAAGACTTCCAAGAGCTTAATATCTTTTGCCATACAACAATTGACTGATTATTTTGGCTTACATGTAGATAAATTCTAATAATTCTTAAAAGAGGGATATTATTCTTTTTACATTAACTCCACCAGCATATTGTTAGAGTTACATTTTTGTCATTGGTATTTGAAATGTGATTTGAGGGAAGAGGTGTTTTTCTTCAACAGATGAGTGGATTATAAAAATGCTAACAGTCATAGCTGAACAGTGTTTGCGAATAATCTATTTCTCTTTTACTATATAAAAACAGTTCAACCCCTAGCAGTCACAGAGAGTAAAAGAAGGTCATGAAGATTGATAACAAAAAAATTTAGTGTATTAGTATAGTAATACTAAAGAAAATTAAGACATATAAAGATTGAAAGGGGAAAAACCTGAAACTAAATCCAAATGAGGAATTCCTTTTTTAGGTCTCCTGTCTCCAAACTTATAGTCTAAACTCTGTGGCACTTTGGTTAGTACTTTTCAAATTTTCCCAAAGGTACCTACAAGAATATTCTAAATTTAACATTAGCGAAGAACATAAACATTTAACAAAGACACAATTTTCTCACCAACGGTGTTTAATGAGGCATGGTGCAGTTTAATGGGTATCTGTGCAGTATGCCCAGTATCTTCATGAAGATGATGCACCCCGCTGTATAAGCATTCTCCAATCAGGATTATCACTTAAGCACTTTGCCATTTTAAAAATGAAAATGGTGGGCAAATGTTCCCCTTAAAATCATGAAATAAGTTCAAAGAAAAGCCTAGCAGAGCCCCAAAACAGCCAGTTAGTATAGGTCACTGAGAAATCAACACTTGGAGGTAAAAATATAACTGTGATTCATTACATGTAACAACTGTAAGGGAAGACAGCTGTGTTAGTCACAGTAATGGCATACATAAAAGAAAGGAGTTTCAAAAAGCTTTTTCTCTTACTATAGAAAGATATGAATCAAACAGATATACCATAACTTCCCAGCCTATGGATCAAGATCCTGTGGGACATTACAGACCTATTTCAAAATGGAAGGTGAACATTAATACTCTCTATAAAGTGTTACAAAGCTGCTAAGGGAAAAAGAAATAATATTGAGAAGAGAGTCAATGTTGGGCCTGTGGGAAAAGAAAGGAAAAAAAGAGTGGAAGAAGTCAACCCTGTCATCATTCTGCTTGACTGGTTGAGTAATGGTTCCCCACACAAAAATGTCTATGTTCTAATTCCTGAGATGTGTGAATATGTTACCTTACCTGGCAAATGGGACTTTGGTGATGGAATTAAGATGAAATTAAGATGGAATTATGTAGAGGGTGGGGCCATCTAATCTAATACAGAGAAATTCCTTATACTGGAGTCAGAAATGTAATGGTTGAGATATAAAAAAAGGGAAAGTGGGGACAATTCCAAGTATGAGATAACCTAGGCACACTCTTGCTGACTTTGAGGTATGACGCTCACTTGCAAGGGCCTGAGAGAGGAGCATCTATGAGCCAAGGCTGATTGTGACTGTTGGCTAGCATGGAAACAAGGACCTCTATGACTGCCAGGACCTAAATTCTGCCAGTACCCTGAATGAGTTTAGAAGTATATTTTTCCTACAGCTTCTTAGCAAGAGCCAAGTCAGACAACACCTGGATTTTGATCTTATAAAACTCAGAACAAAGAGTCCAATTGAGCCAGTCTTGTCTGCCTGCATCTTCCCTGCCTTCCATTTTCTCTTTTCTTTTCCTTCTTTCCTTCTTTCCTTCTTTCCTTCTTTCCTTCCTTTCTTCCTTCCTTCCTTCCTTCTTTCCTTCCTTCCTTCCTTCCTTCCTTCCTTCCTTCCTTCCTTCCAGCAGTATGGTGATTACATGCAGGGCTTTTGCACTGAGCTACACCCCTTGACCTTCTATATACTTATCTATTTATTTATTTTTAAAATTTTGAGATAGGGTCTTTCAATCCTCCTGCTTCAGCCTCTCAGAGTGATGGGATTACAGTTGTGTTAAAATATGCCTTGTTTGTGGTAATTTATTATGGCAGTCCTAAAAAACTAATTCATTCTGCTCCTTTCTCACAATAGCAACTTCAAAATGCTGAGCAGACTACGCTAGCAGACAATCAACTCTGAGTAGAGAAGGTGTTGAGTGGGGCTGTAGCTGGAATGATTCCTTATTCTTGTCCTTCCTTCCCATAATTCTCTGCTTCTAAGAGTCCTTTCTTCCCCATTGGCAAAAGTCATTAGAAAAATCTTTATTTTAGATATGCTTAATGAGAAGACCAGGGATTATTATTTGTGTGTATGGGCCTTGGGCACTGATGGAATTATCCGTCTGTGTACTTCTTAGTGTCCTCATCACACATAGTAGGTCACTTATTGATTCTGAATGTATGTATAGCTCATTAAATCACTCAGCTCTACAGTGTTTATCCTATCTGGGCTACAGCATTGACTATAGTCAATACAAGATCCTCATGTGATAGCACATGCCTATAATTTCAGCACACTGGGAAACTGAGGCAGAAGGATTGCAGTTTTGAGCCCATACTGAGCAACTTAGCACTTCTTTGAGACTCTGTCTCCGAAAAGTGCTGCAGATGGAGCCCAGCTCAAAATGCCCTAGGTTTAATCCCTAGCACCTTAAAACAAAGCAGCACACACACACACACACACACACACACACGAAAGAAAAGAAAGGGAAGAAGAATTAGTATTCAGATGAAAATGTTACAGCTGAAACCAGGATAACCAGTCAACCAACTGAGCAAGCCAAGACTGAGAAGACTAAGCCAAAGTCTTACAAAGCTCTCATAATAGAAGCAAGCAGTAGCCATTTAAATTTTCTTCTATGAGTATTTTTGTATTTTCCTGAATTTTTCACAATAAATATGCATTATATTTAGAATCAGAAAGGATGGAAACCATCCACTTAGCAAGAACATACAGCATGGTCCTCCGAGTTCCCTTCAAGGCCAAGAATGCTGCATGTGAGGACTCCCTGCCTCAGGACTTCTCTGGGCTTCCAGACCTCTGGCCACTGTAAGTGGCTTTTTTGGTCTCTCCAAGAGCTTTTCTCTTTTGTTTTGGGGAAACAAGCCTCTCATGGTTTTTATTCAGTCTCTTTTGCCTCCCTTTCTCTCTCCTTGTAAGCCTGTTCTTTTACTACAGATGCGTTGTAAACATCTTCCATTCCCTTCTCACTCCACACCCTGTAATCTCAATCCATCCAAGCTCAGATATGGCCACCTATGTCCAGCTACAACCCAGACAACTCTACGTGGAGTGGCTCTACATGAATAAATCCTTATTAAATACTGCTATGTGCCTGACATTAATTATGGATGCTTTACAAATTTCCCACTCCCTAAGCAGCCAGAGTAAATTAGCTGCTTTTGCTCTTGAACTCTCTTGAAGAGTGCCATCATCACTGAACCAGAAGCCATGTGTGTGTGTGTGTGTGTGTGTGTTTGAATTGTGAGTTATATTATTTACAAGAAAAAAATCTTCGGCTTTGGAGAATATTCAGAGTCAAGCCACAATTTCCAGTTCAGTAGTTTACAAGGTCAGGCAAGGAGAGAGAGAGGGAATAAAGAATCAGTTCCAGAAGTGCTATATTACATCAGATACTGCAGCATGAACTAGCTTTGTCATTTCTGAAATCTTAGCCTTCTTCTCAGTAGTTCTTTCTGGACTGAAAAATAATATAGGAATAAAAAAGTTTGGTTGCAGATAAGTGCAATTGCTTATGTAAAAGCCAAAAGCCACACTTAAAAAAAAAACTGCTCAAGAAATAGTCTGCAAACACTTTTTTTTAAAAAACCAATTCTCTTGGGTAAAAAGTTGGTTATCATTGGAATCAGATGGTCATCCATGTGTTTGTCAATGCCTTGATAGTTCCTGGCAAGCACTGGGCAATTAATTTTGTTTATTGAATGAATCTCTGAAGGTCACACACCATGTGGTTAACTCTGAAGGATCAAAACACTGCCTGCCTCTTTTGTATTCCCCCACAAGGATTCAGGCCTCCTTTGCCTACACACTGACCCAACAGTACTTATTACAAAAAGCTATCTCCTTTCAGTTCATAATAATAAACTGAACCACAAAATGCTTTTTATCTGTAGTACCCAAATAAAAGGTCAACCCTTGTCCTTCCTTGGTCTTATTTTAGAAGGAAGGAAGCTGCTTTCCAAGAAATCCTAAACCAAGTCTTTAGTTTAGCAGGAGGAACCCATCCCACTCTGCCACTAGGAGGTGCTCTTCTAGGCAAATCACCTCTAAGCCCTCATTTTTAGGATTTTACAAAGAGTAGGCACTGATCTTGGGCTTACATGAAAACGAAAATGAGTGCCTCTTTAAATGTACTCTACCTAGTTGCTTCATTTTTCCCTTGGTTTTTAACCTCAACAGGAGGCTGATCCCTAAAAGGAGCCAGACTGTAAGGAAATACTAAAATATTTTCTCAATCCCTTTTGTTCCAATGTGCAATATCTTCTTTAATACATAAATAGAATGTGTGGGCTAGATACTGAGTTTCAAAATTTTGAGACTGCAGGTCTATCTTTGAGCATTGCTAAGAACGAACTGCTTTCATTTAAAGAGTCATTCTTTTCTCCTGGACCAGTAAGCCAGGTCTGTCGACCACAGCTGTTTCCCAGCTGTCCTCAGAGCAGTTGAATTGCTTCAAATGGTTTTTCAGTGTTCTTGAAATCCCATCCTCAGAACACCTGGAGTCTTGCTTTATCCACTTTCTATGTCCTCAAGTATTTATATAGTTGCTTGTCATCTATTATTGGCTCCAATCCTGTTTTGTGGAGCTTTCTATAACAGGACTTCCA
>PVJX010025630.1:0-26789 GCA_004027295.1 Dolichotis patagonum | reverse complement strand
ATTTCATTTGATATCATTTCAGACATTTCAGGTGAATGGCTTCTTTTTTCTTCTATGTACACAGCTTCTAAGCTTTCTTGGGGAGGGCTAGGGCTTTGAGCCTGCCTTTTGGTCTTTCCTTTTGTCATTTTTCTATATTTCCTTACTTTGAGCAGTGTTCCAAAGCTTTCTCTGCTTATGTGGCAAATTACCTGTTACATCCTCAGTTCCTGGAGGGGCAGTGGCTCCCCCACAGGCTCTTGGCTTCCTCACAGGGTCCTAACTCCCCTCTGTGGGCTCCTGGCTCCCTAAGTTGTAAGGCGAATGCCGGGTGTGGCCACCCCGGAGCCTGTGGAATCTCAGGCAGGCCAGGCCTCTGTGCTTTGTCCCAGGCAGGTCTCCAGGAGGTTCCCTGCGAGTGAAGGGCCTACAGGTCCCAAAGAGTCAGGCCAGAATTTTGGTTTCTGAAAAGTTCCCGGTCCCAAACAGACCTGGCCAAGATGCCAGTCTCCACAATATTCCCAATCCAAACAGCCCGGGCCACTCTGCAGGTCCGAGAGTTTCGGGTCCCAAAGAGACAGGCCGAGATGCTGCTTTCTGGGCGACTTCCTGGGGGTGAAGGGCGGGGCTATGGGCCCAAACAGACCCAGCCCAGATGCCGATCTCCAGGCAGTTTCCTGCGGATGAAGAGCGTGCTTACCAGTCCCAAAGAGTCGCGCCGAGATGCAGGTCTGCGCAGACTTTTGATCCAAACAGCCCAGGCCACTCTACGGGTCCGAGAGTTTCGGGTCCCAAAGAGACAGCCCGAGATGCTGCTTTCTGGGAGACTTCCTGGGGGTCTGGACATCCTTTTTCTCTTCAAGCCTCCACATCAATCCGTCAAGCCTGATCCATGTCCATAAAGCACTCTAAATCCATCCATTTCTGTCCACCTCTTCTATCATCCTCAACAAAGCACTGGGATCTCTTATTTACACTATTTCAGTGGCTTCCATACTAAGCTAACTACTTTCTTTTTGATCATATGCTAGTCAGAGTTATCTTTTAAAATGTGTCATTCAGTACCATTGCACTTATGAAAGGTTCCAACTCCTTCTGCAAACCAAGAGGCTTTTGTCATTTGGTCTACACAACTTTGCCCTGGGTTCCCATCTCTCCCTCATCACGCTGCAGCCTCATTCTTCATTCAGCCTCTCTGACACTGGTACTGACTCCTCCCTCTGCCCAGTATGCTGTAGGCAAAGTTGGCTGCCTCTCCTCCTTCATGCCTCAGCCTCTGTGTGCTTTTCTGTAGCCACGCTTTTGTGCAGATCATTGGTCCTCAGTTTACAGCACACTGTTCACTTTTCCTAAAATACCATGATATGGATTCATTTAGTTGTATTATTATTAAGTGCTTCTCACACTAAAACGTAAGTTCTATGAGACTAGGGCCTCTGTCTTAGCACAGTGTCCTTGAGCCTGGAAAATGATACACATCTCGAATACATAAACATGACTTACCGCGGTGCTTTGACTATGAGGTCTCAGACTAAATCAGTGAATTCCCAGAGGGGAAGCAGAGGATGTTTCAGTGTCTACACAGAAGACTGAGTCAACAGGGCTATGGTAGGATGCATTGTGGTGGGAGAAAAAGGAGGAAAGGGTATCTCTTGTTCATGTGCATAGTGATATCATTGATTTCATGAGAAACCTTGGAGGAATGGAAATGAGCAAGGTGCCCCTGGACCAAGTTAAGGAAAGGGTATCTCTTGTTCATGTGCATAGTGATATCATTGATTTCATGAGAAACCTTGGAGGAATGGAAATGAGCAAGGTGCCCCTGGACCAAGTTAAGAATAACAATGACTTGATTGTAGAATCTTCCAGGGTTTTAATACAATTTTGACAGGTAGAATTAGATAGTAGGTATTTTTCATGTGAAATCATGGTTTTACAATTTAGACATGTGTTAAAGATACTGTGTCTGAGTCCAGTGTTTCTCTCTACTTCTAGTTCCAATCTTTTCTCTCCCTTTTTATCTTTTAGAAATATGTTTGCTCCAGTAAACTTAAGGGAGGTTGTGTTACAATTTAACTGACAAAGATTCTGTGTATGTTTCTATTTTTCTAAGATTATGTTTGGTCTTTGTTTTGTTTGTTTGAGATGAGGCCTTACTATGCTCCTCGGGCCAGCTATTAACGTCAGCCTCAAGTGCTTTTCCTGCCTCAGCCTCCCAGGTGGCTGGACCTTCGACATGCATCACAGCAGCCAGCTTGAATATAACAGTTTTTGGGCTTCAAAGCATTTAAAATTCCTTGACCCACTTCACTTTATCAACTCCTTAACACACTTTGAGCCCAGGAGGTAAAATCCATTGAGTCAAGTAAGTGAAGTTTTAGAGAAAATGAAACAGGTGGTCATGTAGTTCAGCCAGTCTGGAAAGAAAAGATCCAAGTTAAAACTTGCCAAGTGGATGGCCTCAGAAGGAGCCCAGCAGAGCCACCATTAATCGAATTTGCCAGATGGCACTAAATCTGGACGTCTGCCTCTAAGTGCCGTGGAAGAAGTCTTCAGAACGTGGTGTTTTCTTTCCCCAGCCTCCGTGCACCAGTTCAGCTGAAGTTTCCAACTGTCTTAGGCAGCACCTGTGCCCATTTCCCACTGCAGGATGGTTCCAGCAGCTGCCTTTGCATTTGCGGAGAAGTAACTGCCTGAACAAATGTGTGTTGTGTTTTCAATGACACTGCCAGCCTCTTTGGACGCAGGACATTCAGCTCCAGGTCTCTGCGCCTTTTCCCGAGATGCACACCCTCGGTCTGTCCTTTCCTTTTTGCTTCTATTGAAGGACTTCTGGCCCAAGCAGGCGCTTTGTATTTGTAGCCTTCAACTGCTCAAGTAGTCTGGTGAATGGCAGTTAGAAAGGAAAGCTGATAAAAGCTTGGCAGATTTGTCAGACTTCTCAAGCTCTTGTCTGCCTGCCTGGGGCATCACTATTTTGTCTATGCCAAGGAGCAGACAGTGATCAAACAGGCCCTGCAGCAGCGTGGTGCACACTCACTGATTTCCTGTCATTGCATGTGCAGTGGAGACCAGGCCCCCAGCCTATGAAACACCAGACAGAACTTACCTGAAGGGACCAGGCCATATCCTCTCTTCCTAAGCTTGTGAAGAGAGTATCTTTTGAGCAAACCATATCTGGAATCCTCCTGGGGAGGCCAGATCTTCCCCCTCCTGAGCTGTACGTAGCTCTGGACACGCGTGGCAGAGAGAGAGAGTTTATTTTCCACTCACAGCCTTCTGGAGATCATAAACACTACCATCTCAGGCCTGAATGGGGCTGAGGTCACCCAGCATAGCCATCTGTGTTGCCATGGTCATACTGGAAAATTTGTTCAAATGTAACTTAAAGATCTGGTCAGGATAGAGCCAGAGTCTGGCTTCTATTATTTGAATGCCTTTCGAGTGGAGAGAGGTTTAACCCTGTCTGTCCACAGATGAATTAAAAATTGTACCTGGCATTCAATGTCCTATATAATTAGACTCCAATTTACATTTATAATCTTCTGTTCCTTAGTACCTATTCTGCATTTTAGTAAAAATGATGGTTTTGTGTATTCTCATTTCTAAAACCCCTTCCACCAGCATGTGCCTTTTCTTCTACATATCTTCCCTATCTTCTCTGCCAATCTAATTTCTACCTATCTCTGCCAGTCAAAATTATATCCACTCTTAAGTCCTGACTTAAATGGCACTTTCTCCATGAAGATTTCCCTGGTTGTTCTCGCTCCAAGGTTTCTCCTAGTGCTCTGAGAGTTCAGTTAGTCCCTCTGTTATCTGATACTAAGTTAGTCATTTGTGGGCACAGCCTGTCTACTTCTTGTTTTAAATTGATTATAAATGACCACAGGACACGTCTTTCCTTTTCAGCATGGAGGACAGCCTTTTGCACTTAATTGCAGCAGGGTAAGGATCTGCCATGGAATAAGTGAGAATCAAGAAATGAGGAAAGATGGCCAGGCATGCCTGTAATCCCAGTATATAGGAGGCTGAGGCAGGAAGATCACTATAAGTTTGAGGCCCAACCTGGGCTCCATAGTCAGTTCAAGGTCAGTCAGGACTACATAGTGAGACCCTGTCTCAAAAACTGGAAAGGAAATGAGTAAAGAAACATGAAATAAGTAGTTAAGGAATTTCAGGCCCCTGAAAAACTCATCTGGTTCTGGGTCCAGACTAAAAGAGAAAGCAAAAGGAGGAAGTGTGCTGGCTTGAACTCTTTTGAAGGCTTCCAGCTGCAGCCACAAAGAAAGTTTTTCCCTTAAAAAAAAAATACAAAACCAAAAAGAGCAAATGGAGTTGGCAGAGGAAGTGGTAACGTCAACCCTCCGTTCCTTCACAGATGTGTCATCCAAATAAAGCACAAAGCTCAAACAGCAAATCACCACATCTCTACTTTGCATCTTCCACCTCAGGTTTTTGGAGCACACACACACACACACACACACGCACACACACGCAAGCACACACACATACACAGCTAGGGGCCAAGCCTCAAGGACGTTTCATAATCTTTGTGAGTATTCTTGGTAGGGCAGAAAGTGGCATCTGGGACACATGTTGGGGAAATGGGGACACAGCTGCCTGTCAATGTTTCATGAGTGTTCAGATTCTTTTGGTAAGATTGATATTGTTGATAAAATTTATCTTAGCTGGATTTATGCCATTACTGGTATCAAAATATTTCCATTTAGTGAGGCTGAAAGGTATTATGCAAGTGGCTTGAAGCCCGGCGTATAGTCCCGGACATCTTGGTGGCGAATTCTGTGGCCCCCCTGGGATGATAGGCAGCAGAAGCAGGCAGGGCCCCGACAGGTTTGGCTTTGGCTGGGCCCACTGCATACTCAGGAAGGAAGGTGTCTTTGTCCACTCTGGTAAGGAGCTTGTCACTCCACGTTTTCTTCCTCCAGGGGGCGCACCTCCAGTGCTGAATCAGTACTGTATACCTGGTTGAGTTGGTTTTGTTTTTGCGTTTTATACACAGCATTACAGAAGTATAACTTACATAACTTAAAATCCACTCACTGTAAATGTACCACTTAATGATTTATGATAAACATATAGTTGGAAAACCATTATCAAAATCCAGTTTTATAACTTTCTATGATCCTGAAATTCCACTAACCCATTTTTGCCTAGTGTTCCATTTTTGAAGCATCACAACAATGGAACATAATAAATATTTTTCTGTTCTAATTCTTGTTCTTTGAATTTTTCTAGGTAACATATATGGATTTTATGCAAAAGCATTTGCAACTTTCAGCATAAATGGATTACACAAGCTCTCTTGCAATGAATACTGATTCCACCACCAAAGTATCTGCTTTCTTCTCTGTAATTTGGCTTCTGTGGACATTTTTATACATATGGAATCACGTTTTCACATCAGGTTTTTAAATAAGTTTTGTTTCCATTTTTTCCTCTATTCTTTTTTTTTTCTTGTCCCCTTGCTTATGATACTCTGGTCCCTCATTAGTGTCCTTTCCCATTTTAACATTTTCTTCTCACTTTCCAATATCTGTTATACATTTTGATCATTATTTATTCTTTTGGTTTTTACCACCAGAGAAACAATGCAGTATTTCAACATTCATGTCTGATTTATTTCACTTAAGAGCATAGTCTCAAGGTGCATCCATTTAGCTGAAAATGTCTCAAGATTATCCTTCTTTATAGAAGAGTAATATAGAAGAGTAGTAGTATTAAAAAGCTACATCTTATTTATTCATTCATCAATTGATGTATGTTTAAGCTGTGTCCAAGATTTAGCTATTATAAACTGTTCCACTATAAAAATGTATGTGCATATATCACTATAGTATAACATTTTTAATTCTTTCAGAATGATACCAAGAAGGAGAATAGCTGGATCAATGGAACTTCTAATTTTAGTTTTTTGAGGAATCTCCACATTGGTTTCCACAGTGATTACACCAGTCTACGTTCCCACCAACAATGGAGAAGGGTTATCTTTTCCCCACAGCCCTATCAGCATTTATTATTGTTTGATTTCTTGATAATTGCCATTCTTTCTGGAGTGAGATTGAATCTCAGCATTGTTTTAATTTGCATCTCTTCAATGAGAGTGATGTTGAACATTTTTCGTATATTCATTTGCCATTTCTACTTCTTCATCTGAGAAGTGTCTGTTCATTTCAGACTCCCATTTTAGGACTGTGTCTTTAAATTTAGGGGATCTGGTTTTTTAGTTCTTTATGTATTCTATATATTAGTTTATTGTCTGAAGAAAAACTGGCAAAAATTTTATACTCCACTGTGGTTTGTCACTTCATTATGTTGGTGATTACTTTTGCTGTTAAAAAGCTTTTTTAATAGCATAAAAACCCAGTTGTTGGTTTTTTATATTTCTTGCATAATCAGAGTTTTGTTCATAAAGGCTTTGCTTACATGAATATCTTCAAGAGTTCTACTTATTGTATCTTCCAGAAGATTGTTTCTGTTTTAATATTTAGATCTTTGATCTATTTTTATTTTACTTTAGTGCATGGTGAGAAATATGGGTCTAAGTTTTCATCTTTGGCATGTAGAAAGCCAGTTTTTCCAACACTATGTTCTATTGTTTTATTTTTATTTAATTTTTATTAACTTGGAGGTAGTAATATACAACAAAACAGGATGGAATAAAGCCAATTGAGACAGTATAGTGAAATTGGCACAGAATATCACAGCAGGTCACCAGGACAACAATAATAGGCACCACTGTATATCTCGTTATCTTCAAAATAGTTGTTCTTCTATTAGGTCCAGCAAAATCAAAAGAAATACACAACATTATAGAACATATCAAAACAGAATACTGAATAGAGCAACACCATTAATTGGGACAAAGCAAAATGGCAATAAAAATATCTGCCTTCAGAGATAGTAGAAGGAAACTCCCCCCACTTGCTATACCACATATGATCACTTCCCAAGAGATACCCAGATCCCTGGATCCCGATTGTTAGCGGGGGGAGGGAGGGATATGGTATGTTTAATTCTAAGCCTGTGCACCAGTAGGCAGCAGGCTGGTTACTGGTTGGCTCAGCGCCCTAAGTTCCAACATGGCGCGGATCTCAGGAAACACTGTTACTTCTTGTTTCCCCGCCCTGGGGTGTCCGCGGCTTGCCAGACCACAGTCACTTACCAGGGCAGCAGACATAGCCAATCTTTCACAAGATATCCAGTTCACTGGCTCCCACTTGCTAAGCGGGCGGAGACGGGACGACATGGGACAGGGGACGGGATGACATGAGATGTTTGATTTTCAACCCTCGTGCTGGCAGGCTCACAGCCACTCACCAGAGAGTGGAGGAGTTCCTTGTTCTCCTGGCACCCCAGGTCGCCACATGGTGCAGGTCCCGAGATGCCAGGGTCTCTCTCCTGCAGGCCGCCAAAGCCTGCCACACTCACAGCCACTATTTCTTTCTGATGAATTGACCATTACATTTCCAAAGTTCTGAAATGGCCAACAGACCACAGAAAGAATTCTCTTTAGGCTCCTGTTTGAAATCAGCAGCTATAGAAATCTGCTGGCCTTGATTCAGGGCCAGTTTCTTTGCATAATTGTTAACCACAATCCTTCCAGATCTGATATTCTGTCCTTGCATTGGCTCATTTTGCTGCATATACTTTCAGTAGAATTTTAATCTTTTGAATTTCTGTTTGAATCTGTTTCACAGATTCCATTCCTTTTCTATCTTGGGGGTTCATGTTTTCCATCATTTTCCTAAGCCCCTTCATTTTTTCATCTGTATCTGCTGTAGAGTCACTAAGCATGTGTTTCATTAAGGTTACTATACCTGTAGTTATCTGAGAAATTACTTCTTATTTGATTTTTTTTTCTAGAGCCTTGTTTAACTGCTTTATTATTTCTGCTGTTACCACTTCAATTCCAGGTGAGTAACTTTCAGATTGTTTCACCTCACTGTCTCTTGGGTTTGCCTTTGGCAAGTTGGGAATTTTATCATGATTTTGTGTCTTCTCATTTTCTAATATATTTTTGGTTTAATTCCTGTGTTGATGCTTGTAGATTGCTGATGGCAGGTAGCTTTTCTGCTAGTATTTAGAACTCTCATGAAATGACTACTTCTTAGAGATGTCTTCTAGTATAGCTGGATTTTGGGTTTTGAGTCTGTTGCAACATCCTACCTCTTCAATTTATTGTAGGTGTGAAGTTGCTGACTAATTGGCCTAGCCTCTGATTCTTTGGTACCTTTAGGCTATTTCAGTTTTTGCATACCAGGAAGAACTGATTAGAACAATTATGTCATCTTGGCTAAACTAGTACAATCAGCAATAAAAATAGCATGAAACACAGCCTAGAAAAATGACAAATTGCAGTAACTATTAATCTGCCACCTTTAACCATATGAACTATATTTATGACATATAACAAAATCTAAAACAAACCACAAGGTTGTATACAGTAAACATGCCCTAAATACAGTAATTTTATCCTCAGAGGGAAAAAAGGGAGATAGAAGGAAATAACAGAGAAATAGAAGAAGAGGAAGAGATTAGAAGCAAGGGTGGTGGACAAAGGAAGATCACAAAAACTGTGGCAAGTAGTAAAGAAGACAAGAGGGAAAGAGAGTAGGAAGAAATAAAAACAACAGAATAGAACAACAACAAAAAGTAGAAACAATATTAATACTCATATAAAAACAAGAACAATCATGAAAAAGAGTAAAAAAGGAAGAAAAAATATCCACTGTAGGATGTGTCTCTGCTGTCACTGGTAGAGTGGGTAGATAGAGCCCAGATCCATGTTGATTAACCAAAGCCAGCCATAGATTCATGATGGGGCAGTGGGTAATCTCAACAAGTCTGCACCTTTAATCCCACTGAAGTTCAGGCCTGTTTCTGGCTGTAAGACTGGAGTCTGATCTGTTTAGACTGTTATAACATTCCATATGCCTCCCTCTGATTTGAACTTGGCTTGTGCCTCACTCTGACACTAGATGGAGCCAGCCTGCAGCTGCGCTCAGTTCCAAGCTCAGGTGGCCCCTCTCTAAGATGGCTATTGGCCAGTTGCCCTCACCTGGGGAGATGTCTGAACCCAAATAACTCACCTGCCACTGCAGTTCACGGTGTCCACTGCTCCGTTCTACTTGTGAGTTTCTCTATGGAGGCCTGTGGGTCCTCCATATAGTCACTGTGCATCTACAGGTTCCAGTTGCCCCTCCCATGCAGTGAGTCAGGTCTCAGGGAGACAGCACTGCTTACAACCTCCTTCTTTTTCATTGAGGCCTCTCTCTTTATTTTCCCTGTGGGCTTCAATTCTCATTTCGGATCTTTCAATTCTCACTTCAAATCTATTTTCCTCCTCCTTCTCTTCTTCACGTTGCTGTTTTGCAGCAGCATCTGGACACCAAATCTCAGAGTGGCTGTTTCTCTGCTCTCTGGGAAAATTCACTGCTTGAGCATATTCCCAGAAGTCTTGCATCTGACTTTTTAAAGCATAGTTTGGTTGCTCATCCATGCTCTAACCTGCACCAGGATTTGATGATTTCTCTTTTAAAAATTTTTTTATATTAAAGAGAATAAAACAAAACAAAACAGAACAAAGCAAATTAGAACAGAACAATGCAAGCAACACAGTACTTCAAGACAGGAAATCAATAGTAGCTACCATAATGTCTCTTATTTTATTTGAAATAGTTGCCCATACTTTCACACATAATAAAATCAAACAAAACAAAATAGTATAAAACCGATCAAGATAAAAGAATGAAAGCATATGGGACTTCAAAACAAGATGATAGGAAATCAACAATGGCTACCATAATGTCTCTTGTTTTCTTCAAAATAGCTGTCCATACCTCCACACATAATGAAATAAAACAATAGAAAGCAGACTAAAACCAATCAAAACAAAAGAATGAAAGCATTATAGGACTTCAAAACCAGATAACAGGAAATGAACAATGGTTGCTATGTCTTGTTTTCTTCCAAAGAGTCATCCATACTATCATACATCATAAAATCAAATAAAATACAATAAAATAAAACCAATCAAAAAAAAGAATGAAAACATTATAAGACTTCAAAACAATATGATAGGAAATCAATAATGGCTACCATAATGTTGTTTTCTTCAAAATAGCTGTTCATATCATCACACATAGTAAAATCAAACAAAACAAAACAGAATAAAACTAATTAAACAAAAGAATGCAAGCATTATAGGACTTCAAAACAAAATAGGATACCAACCCTAATTGTCATAATGCATCCCATTATGTTCAGAATAGCTGCACATACCATCAGACGCAGTAAAATCTAACAAAACAAGACAGAACAGAACCAAACCTAACAAAATTGTGAAAACAATACAAGAGTTCAAGACAAGACAATAAGAAATTAACAGTGGTTACCACTTTCCCCTCCTAGGTGTTTCCTCCACTATCACTTTTATAATATCTATTGTACTTTTTTAATCCCACTGACTCCTTCTGTTTTTAATGCTAGAGTTCACCCATACGAGTTCAAACCATTTCACCCATGAACATGATCTCCAGTTGCATCCATTTACCTACAAGAACCTCAAGATTATTCTACTTTATAGCCAAGTAGCTTTCTATTGTATAAAAATACCATATCTTTCCTATCCATTCTGTGATTGATGGGCAAGTTACCCTTGCTTTTTTCTGGTCTCCTGTCTCATAGAACAATTGTTTTCTCTCCTTTGATTTTCAGTCCATGAATTTCCTTTAGAGGTAAATGTGTTTCTTGTATACAGTATATTGATGGATCTTGTTTCTTGATCCATTATCCCTGTGTTTCTTTTATTGCTGAATTGAGGTCATCTACATTAATGGCCACAACCAGCATACATTAGTTTGTCTCTTCCATGCTATCCTCTGCTGTTGTCTCTCTACTTTTCCCCTTCATTCAATTGCCTGCCTTGTTTGCAATCCTCCTCTGCTGCTGTTCTTGGAACCATGGTCATCTTTATCTTTCTCTAGAATATCCTTGAGCACTCTCTGTAGGGTTGGTTTGGTGGTCATAAATTCCTTCAGTTTTTCTTTATCATGGAAGTGTCTTATTTTTCCATCAGTTTTGAAAGCTAATTTTGCAGGGTAGATCAATCTGGGTTGGAAGTTGTTTTCTTTCAGGATTTGACACACTTCATACCAAACTCTTCATGACTTGATGGTTTGTGTTGATAAGTCTACTGGTATTCTCATGGGTTTTCCTTTATAGATGATCTGTTTCTTTTCACTAACAGCTTTTAATATTCTGTCCTTGTGCTGAATTTCTGGGATCTTGATTATTATATGTCTGGGTGTAGATTTACTTTGGTTATGGCTAGTTGGAATCCTATATGCCTCACTTATCTGCATGCCAGGTCCTTTTCCCATGAAGTTCTCTGCTATTACTTTCATAAATAGTCTTTTTATTTCACTTGTGTTGACCCCTGCTTCTTCACCAATACCTGTCATTCTTAAATTATTTTCTTTTCATCATCTTGCAGCCATTGCATCGTTATTTCCTGGTTCCTTACTATTTTTAAGAGATCTTTCCTTTCATGATTGCTAGCTGCAACCCTGTCTCCAAGGTCTGAAAAGTCTGTCTTCAGTCTCTTTTAAGTGGTTTTGCCAGCTTTTGACTGACTTTTTAATTTACTGGATATCTCTTTGAATCTGTTTCATGCATTGTTATTCCTTTCTATATTGTTCAAGCAAGGTTTCCATCATTTTCCTATGCTCCTTTTTAAAAATCTATGTCTTCTTTACATATGCTTAGCAATTCTTTTACTATGTGATTTCTTCTTTTACCTGAGACATTATTTCTGATTTGATTACTTTTATAGTCTCATGAAGTTTCTGATTTGATTACTTTTACAGTCTCATGAAGTTGTTTCTTTACTTCAGTTGCTATCCTCTCCGAGATTTCAGGTGTATCATTTCCATTTTCTTCCATGACTTTATCTCCCAGTCTTGCTCTGTGTGGTTTGGAGGTCAGAGATTGCCGTTTGCTGCTTCGTCCTGATGTTCTCCTGGGTTCCTCACAACAAGCTGGTTGTGGGGTCCCAGATACTTCCCACATTGGCTTCACCTCCATGGTGTACAGGAATGGGACAGGCACCTGTGTTCCTCAGGTTTACAGGGATGTAGCAGGAAATGGGGTGGGATTCTCCAGACTAGTGCAGCTACACGGGGGCTCCCTGGTGGTGGTGGGGCTGCTTCTCTCAGCCTGTGTGTCTACAGTGAGACTCCCACAACAGTGGCAGGCATGCAGGGATGTGTTTGTCTGATTCTCCTAGTGGGTGATGGTTGCCTGAAGGAAGTAAGGGCTTCCAGTGGTGGTCTATGGGTGTACAGGGCTTACTTGGCTGGGTGTCATTGCTCTTGCTGGCTGCCTGCAGGAAGCAAGCCTTATAGTGGCAGTGGCCCACAGGCAGAGGCAGATCTGTCTGGGTCTTTCTGCCCACACTGGCTGCCTGCTGGAAGCAAGCCTTCCAATGGTGGCAACCCGATTTGATCATTTCTATTGCTGAACAGTGTCACTTGAAAGTGGGAAAACTACATTGAGTGTATATATTCCCATTTTGTATTTGAATTATTTCCAGTTTTTGACTATCATGAATAATGCTACTGTAAACATTCACTTACAAGTCACTGTATGAGAATGTGTTCATTCCTCATAATGAGGATGGGTTCTTCATAGTGGGCAAGTTTATATTTAACTGAAATAAAGCATCAAATGATTTTCCAAAGTAGGTGTGTTATTGTCATTTCTGCAATGACATGCAAGTGTTCCAGTTTCTCCATATCCCCCCCAGTATTTGGTTTTATGTCTTTTTAAATAGAGTTCCCTAGTGAGTGACTAGGGAAATTACATTATGGTTTTAATTTGTACTTCCTGATGACTAATGATCCTTTTCATATCCTTATTAGCTATTCATATGTCATCTTTGGTGAAATATTTGTCATTGACCAACTTTTTTTTTTTGGTACTGGGGCTCAAACTCATGACCTTTTGCTTGCCAGATAGGCACTTATGCCGCTTAGCTAAATCCCCAGCCCTGACCAACTTTTTAAGTGGCTCATTTGTCTTATTAAGTCCTAAAATTTCTTATCATGTTATGGATATAAATCCATCATCTGGTACGTGTTTTGTAAATATTTTGTCCTGGTCTGTGGTTGGTCTTTTTATTTAACTCAGTTTATTTCTCAAAGCATAAAGATATTAAATTTTAATTAAGTGTAGTCTATCAGTTTCTTCTTGTATGGCTTCTCTTTTGGAATCAAAGACTTATGTAGTTTTTCAAAGATTTTTCATAGTGTTGGATTTTATATTTAAGACTATGATCCATTTTGAGTTAATTTTTATCTGAGGCATGTGAGAAGGATGTACGTTCACTTTGTATGTCTAACCCATCTTCTTGCCCTTCTTGTTGGAAAGACTATCCTTTCCATGTTGAATTGTCTTTTTACCTTTGTGGAAAATTAGGTGACGAGAATGTAAGGTTTTATTTCTAGATTCTCAGTTCTCTTCCAAGAGTCTATGTATCTGTCTTTGTGCCAATACAATCTTGCATTGATTCCTGAAGCTTTACAATAATTTGAAATCAGATAGCACGAATCCTCTTTTACAAGTATTTGGCTCTCCTAGGTTTTTGTTTTGGTTTGGTTTTTCCATATAAATTTTAAAATTGACTTGTTGACTTTTACCAAAAAGCCTGATTGGTATTTTAATATGTTGATCTTGTAGGTCAATTTAGGGAGAATTAACCTCTTAACAACATTGAATCTCTTAGTTTGTAGATATTTCATCTTCACTTATGAAGATCTTACTTTGCCCTTAATTTGTTTTTCTATTTTCCTATGGTAGAAACTATATTGTTGGTTTAAGATCTTCCTTTTTTTCTAATATATTCATTCAGTGCTATCAATTCCCATCCACCCAGTGCTTTCACTTCATCCCAGCAACTTTGACTTTCATCAAAATTTGTATTTAATTTTCATTTCATTCAAAATATTTAAAATTTCTTTTGACCTTCTTTCACACTTGTGTTATTCAAAAGTACATTATTTAATCCTTAGATATTTTAAGCTCTATTTTTTCTAGCTCTTTTTCTATTGTTGATTTCTAATTTAATTCCATTGTGTTGAGAACCCATTTTGTAGGATTTTTATTCTTCTAAATTTGCTAAGGTTTGTTTAATGATCCAGAAAGTGGTCTGTCTCTGTGAGTTTGAGCAGAATGTGTATTTTACTTTTGTTGGATGAAATAGTGTATCATTGTGAGTTGGATTCAGTTGATTGATGGAGCCATTCAGTTCAATTGTGTTCTTACTGACTTCCCACCTGATGAATCTGCAGTCAGTGAGAGAGATGTTGCAATCTCAGCCGCAGTAGTAAATTTGTCTATTTTTCCTTAAAATTCTATCAGTTTTTGCCTCACATTGTTTGACACCTGCTGTAAGGTGCAAGTACACCAAAGGGATTAGTCTTTGAGAATTAATCCCTTGATCACTGTGTAATGTTATTTATTTATTTATTTATTAGTACTGGGAACTGAACTGAGGAAGTTGCACTCACCAGGCAGGTGCTGTGCTGCTGAGCTATATCACAGCCCCTGTAATGCGATTCTTTATCCCTGTTAATTTTCCTTATTCTAAAATTGGCTTTGTCTAAAATACAGTTACTACAGCTTTTTTTCCATTAGCATTTTTACCATGCTACTTCTTTCTCCTTCAACTTACTTTGTTTTTATATTGAAAACAATGTTTTTATGGACAACATATAGTTTTTTCTATTGTAATAATCTCAGTTTTTAAATTTTTGTGTTTAGAAACCTCACGTTTAAAGTGATTTATTTTTCTTTGTGGCTACATGTTAGCAGTACTCGTTTATATTCATTGTAGGTTGGTACATGTGCATAGCACATCTTCATTTTCTTTTCACCCGTCTCTCCTCCCTTCCCTCCGTCTCTCGGTTATATTGTTTGATTAGTATCTATCTACCACAGTTATTATTGTCTTCTGTTTGTTGCACTTACTCTTCATCTTCTTTTAACATTTTCACTTCCTTTCCCCATCTCTTTTAGTTTGTATTGAGCATTTTATATGACCCTATTTTCTCTTCTGTATTAGCATATCAATTATACTTCAAAAAAATTTTGTAGTTGTTTAGCATTTGTATATGTACAACTAATCTAAATCCACTTTCAAATATGCCAGTATTTATGCATTCTTGATTATTCCTCTCAGCTGTCTATATTATTTTGCTGTTGTGCATTTATCTCTAGGCTACATTGTTAAGATTAATTCACTGAAAAAGTCATCTATCATGTCAAGTAAGAATAAGAAAATCAAAAATTTTAATTTACCTCAATTATTTTTTCCTAAATACTCTTCCTCTTATTTTACAGCTACATATTTCAGAGCTATATCATTTTCCATATCTCTGAAAGTCTTCTTTTAACATCTTTTGCAGGGAAGATCTTCTGATGATGAATTTCCTGTTTTTGTTTTTTTTCTGAGTCTTTATTGCTTCTTCCTTTCTAAAAGATAATTTTGCTAGATATATAATTCTAGGTTGGTGAATCGATGAAGTATTTTTTTCTTTCAACACTTTATTTTTTTTGATGGTACTAGAAATTGAACCCAAGGACTTCACACTGAGCTATATCTCTAGCACCTTTTTATTTTTTAGTTTGCTAAGTTGTCCAGAATGAACTTGAACTGACAATGCTCTTGCCTCAGCCTCTTAAGTAGCTGGGATTGCAGGCATGCACAATCATTCCCAGCTATGTTTTCAGTACTTTTATTTTGCACCACTCTTGCTTGCATGGTCACTGGTGAAAAATCTATTATAGTTTATCTTATATGTTACCATGGTCAAGCTATGGGGTGCTCAGATATTTGGTTGACAATTGTTTTGGTGTCAGGGAGAGTGTTTCTGGATGAGGGTAACATCAGTGTGGGAGACTTATCTAACCCACTGGAGGTCTGAAGAGAATATACAGTTGTAGTATAAGTTCTTGCTCTATGCCCACCTGTATGCTGGGATGTTGGTTTTCTTTTACCTTCAAATTCAGGCTAAACTTACACTGTCAGCTGTTCACATTCACAGAGTTTCACACATCATCATCTTGGTAGCTCTCTCAGCTTCCACATTGGCGTAATTCCTAATAATCTCCATCTCCCCACTAACGCACTCTCATCCTAATTCTTCAATAGGTAAGATGTCTCCACCTCTTCCTACTCCCCTCCCCACCCAGCCTCTTTCCATGTTTTCTCTTTGCCTTTGGTTTTCTGCAATTGGAATATGATATGCCTCAATGAAGATTTTTAAATGTTTATCCTGCTTGATGTTCTGTGAGCTCCTTGTACTTGCCATATGTCAGTTTTGCAATATCTTCTGCTATTATTGTTCACATTTCTTCTGTTCATTTGTTACTTTTACTTTTGCATTTCCATTAGCTTTCAGAATTGTTCCATTCCCTTTTTTTTTTCTTCTTCGCATTTCAGGTTGGGGAATGCCTGTTGCCTTGTCTTCAGTCTTACCAGTTCTTCCTCAGTTGTGTTCAGTCTATTGATGGATCCATCAAAGACAACTTCATTGGTGCCTCTGTGTATTTGAGTGCTAGAAATGATAGAGCATTTTCTTTTGATTCTTTCTCACAATTTCCATCTGGAGCTCAAATTATTTACCAGTTCTTGAGTATTTACTGTTTCCAATGTAACTCTTTAAAATTGTATTAATATCCATTATAATTATTAATATATTAATCATAGTTATTTTAAATTCTTTATCCAGTTAACTACAAAATTTCTGTTACATGTGAGTATGGCTCTAATGTTTGTCTCTTCATATTGTTTTTTTCTTGCCCTGTAGCATGTCTTATGACTTTTCACTGGAAGTCAGATATGATGTATCAGGAAGTGGGGAACAATAGGCCTTTTGCATGGGAGTTTAGGTTCATCTGTCTGGGATCCTAGCCATGTTAAATGTTTACTATAACTGCAGGTGATAGTACTCTAGTGACCCTAGTCTCTGTGTTCTTCCTTCTCTTGTCTGGTTTTTCCTAAGAACTCTTTCTTCATTAGTATGTGTTTTTCATTTCTTCCAGTTGTAAAGTGCTATTGTACTAGAACCCTATTGACATGGTATGGTGTTGCTGAGGTGAGAAAAATTACAACATGGATATCACATGGGTCAAACTACAATTAACCTATAGGATCACAAGTATAGCCACTTAGCTAATATTTATTCAATAGAGAAATGAGTCACATACCAAGGGTACATGGAAAGAACAAAGGCATTTTTGGTCAAGGATGGGTACAGAGGCTGGAAAATAAATACCTATCAGGATTTTCTGGACCAAGTGGTACTAATTACAGTATAATCTTGAGTTTCTATTTATCTCTATGAAGGCTTGCAGGCCTGCTTACTGCATCTCTAACTTGTGCCTCCAGCTACAGTCTCAATGTCTTATTTTTTGTGCTGACTTCCTTGAGAACCCAATCCCTCTCTGACTATATTTTAATTTCTATCTAATTTATCTGTCTATAATACTATCATACAGATTTACACCAGAGTATACCAAGTAGAATTTCAATTTTGAGCAAAATTCAGCTGTACTCCTTTAGTTTCATGCAGAAATTAAAATCTTACAATATAAACTATATCCTGCTCTCCTTCTCCTAGTCGATTAGTCCTGGCTATGCCAGCCTATCCAAATTCCTGGATGAAGTCTAGTTCCTTCTTCAGCAGCTGTTGCAGGGAGTTGTCTTGTGGAATTAGCATAGCTCCGTCAGCACCTCTGGAACCCAAGAATTTCAATTCTGGGCTTCATATGTCCACATAGACCAACATTCCAAGGAAAGGTCAGATCACAGAAGAAAAGCACCTAATAATTTGCAAATAGCAAGACAAGCCCAGGAAAAATGTGACTGATTTGAGAATTTACAATCTAGGCTCTGAGTCTTGTATGAGAGAGCATTTTCAAATAAAATTACTTCCTGAAACAAAAGCATTTAACAACCAAAACTCATATTGAGGTCATCAACCACAGGTCATAGCAGAAACTCTCCTAACTGGACTGGAACTCTCTGGCTGGAAAGGCCCTTACACTTCAAGATAGCTAAGTCTTCTCTATGGGCTGGAGCAGTTTCACCAGTTCCTCTACATTGTCACAACCTCCTAGCCTTCTCACACCTCTGTGGGAAACATAGAGAACTCTGCTACACTTATGACAGAGCTCTAGGCTAGTCTTTAAAACGCTTAACCTTTTTGAACTTTTACCCCAAGAGAAGCTATAGAAAAAAGCCACTCAAAAGAAGAGAAGCAATGAACAAAAAAAACAAAGCTATTCTTTTAATCTGTTTTTCTGAGCTGTGTTTCTTGGAGACAGTCCTTACATGGGTATACAATTTCAGTCTTGTTTTTATCTAGTCTGTGCCTTTTGGGCAGGGTGTTAAGTCCATTTATACTTAATGTGATTACTGATACAGTTGTACTTACATCTGCCATTTTTAATTAGTTTTTTATTTTCTCATGTTTTACTATTCCTGTTCCTCCTTTACTTCCTATTTTTAAGTTAAATAAATGTTTTTAATGTATCATTTTAATTCTGTTATGTTTATAGTTACTTCATTAGTAATTTCTCTACATAATACCATAGGCATCTCAATTTATTCAATCTACTTCTGAATAATACTAAATTAATTTTATGATCTTTGCTATAGTAGATTTCCTTTCCCTCCTTTGTTCTGTTATTATACCAGTGCTTATATATGCTACATTCTTAACAATACAATGTGGTAGTTTTGCTTTATACAATTTTATGTCATTTAAAGAAATTACAAAAAGAAATGAAAGAAACGTTTTTATATTCTTACATATGTATCCACTTATCTGTCATTTCTGGAACTATTTGTTTTTTCCTGTGGACTTAGAACCCTTCTGGTGTCATATTCATTCAGCCTAAAGGACTTCCTCTAGCATTTCTTGTGAAATGTGTCTGCTAGGGAAGCATTCTCTTAGTCCTTGGTCATCTGCTAACATCTTTATTTTTCCTTCATGTATGGTGGATACTTTTGCTGGTTATAAATTCTTGACTGATATTTTTATCACTTTGAATATGTTATTCCACTGGCTATGGTATCCATTCTTTCAGAATGATTCACTTTTGTGATTTATATCTTATCATTGATATGTTTTTATTCATTGTGACCATACTTTCTTTAAAATTTTAAATATGGTTGGTTTTCCAAATATATATATATTAACATAGCTCCATACACACACACACACACACACACACACACACACACACACACATGCATTTTTGTTACTTTAGTTTTTCGAGACAGGGTCTCACTATGTAGTTTGTGCTGGCTACTCACTGGGTAGCCTAAGATAGCCTAAAATTCGAAGTGATCCTCCTGCCTCAGACTCCTGCATGCTGAGTTATAGGCATGAACCATCATGGTCAGTTATTCCCAAACATATTTCTAACAGCTGCTTTGAAGACTGTCTACTTAGTCAAACATCTAGGGACACTCAAAGACAGTTTTTATTTACTATTTTCATCTTCCTGAACATGGCCATATCTTCTTGTTTGATCTGTCGAGTAATTTCTTTGTTGAAAACCAGGTATTCTGCATAGCATATAAAGCAAGTGTAGATTTTTACTTTCTCTTGAGTGTTATTGTTGTTATCTCGTACATTCGTTTTGTAACTGGTCTGGACTAAATTTCTGAAATATGCATCTGTGAATAGCTCTGCTACTTCCTTTTGCTTTATAATTCTTAAGCCTGGCTTCTTAGAGTCACCCCTTGTCTGTCTCAATTAGTGGATTGTGTTCAGCAAAACACTGGTCAGAGGTTGAACCAGTAAGATCCACTCCTGGTGGGTCTGTAAGTAAGCTGGGAGCCCCTCCACATCATAGCTCCCCCAAATCTGCCTAGATTTCTATTTTCCTTGGTGGTTTGTCAACTCCTGTGAATGGGAGTAGGTTCTATAGGCCAGGGATGTGTGTGTGGCTTGCGCTATTCCTTTTTAGCACCTTTGGTCAATTTGTGACATAGGGAGATTTAAGAAATCTCCCTATGGTAGCTTCAACTCCTAAAGTTTCTGTTAAATGTTCATTTAGTCACAGTTCATTGCTTGTTCTGCAGTTACAAGCAAGCCACGGCTCTGTCTGTTCACTTGCTTCTGAGATCATCACTTAAACTTAGATTCTGTCCTCATCAAGGGAAGCTGCTCTGCTAGCAACAAAACTCTTTTTTTCAGAATTTCATAAAAAATAACAGAAAATTAACAATGATGAATATATTGTGTATTGTTATCTTCAAAGTAGTTGCTCAAATTATATGACATAGGCATGCAAAATTGATAAAACAATGTAAGCACAAACCATTCTCTTCAATGGACTAAAAGGACTTAGTATTATAACTATCTTAGCTATCTTGTGTGTATATATGTATATATTTTTTTCTTTTTCCTTCCTTCCTTTCTCCTTTAACCCATCGCAGTTGTTTTTTCTTTTTGAGCAGTTTCTTTTCCTTTCACAATATCAGTTTCTTAACTGTATTGTCTCTCTGGTGTAAGAATCTGCTGACTTTTTACAGCCTGCCTTGCCTGAATTGAACCATCACACCAAACCCCAGAACTGGAGGAGGAAGTGGGATCAGCTCTAGCAGGACATGCGTGCTGTTTTTACTCTAAACCCAGTCATTTTCAGGAGCAGATTGTTCTCAGTTTGTTGCATGCTTTCATTGAATTCCCAGGTAGATGCAATGGCACTTTTTTTTTGACAGTTTTAACCAATGATTACAGTTGTGTTTTGAGAAAGCAGCTTATTGCCTTCTTCATGTGCTCATGTCAGAAGTCTGAGTGTCACGTTTTTCCAATGTCAGATTTGTGTAGGCGGGCAGGGGCTTTGCACTCTGACTCTGCGGCTTCACGCCCTGCTGATCTCTGTCTCCTTGGCAGAAAAACAATGAGAGCTTGGGAAATTTCTTTATTTCCTTCCATCTTCAAAATATTAAATTTATGGTACAATTCAGGGCTCAGCTAATAACTCCACAGAGTAGATTTCAAAGGTATGCCACCTTTTCCATGATCTTAGGGAACAACATTCTACAGGTAGAGAAGCTGAACTGCAGAGGAACCTCATGGTTGGTTTGCAGCTAAATACTAAGCTTCTAGCTCTCAACTCCCTTCCAGTCCACCACACCGACTCCATGAGTCAACTATATACATGGCATCATATGGTTGTGTTTCTGAGGGACGTAGTGGGGAGCTGGGAGGTGGGGAAGAGCTTTGAGGCTGTGAGAGATCAGAGATGTCCACCTGCCACAGGCAGTTTTACAGCTGGCTCTAACTCTTGACTTTGAATAGAGATGGTGGCATTGCTGCTGGAAAATAAATGCTAGTCTCTTTACAGCCAATATGTAAAGTGACAAACAAGCTAGGAAAGACTATTAGGGCCAGGCTAAAGATCCTGGATTTTATTCGGCAAACACAGGAGTATTCACAGAAGAGTTTCTGTGCTGGGAAAAGACATTCCTAAGGTTGCCCTTTACCTGTGTCATCTGGGAGCCACACGTTCGATGGACTGCGTGCAGCAGAGACTGAAAGTAAAAGGTCAAGGTGACACTTGCAAAGAGAGGCAGCCAGAGCCTAAACCGTAGTGATGAACTAGAGAAGGTACCTGTGAAGGCAAAAGGCATTACAGAGAACCCACCCCCCGCTGGGGTTCAGGAGGGCTCATATGCACAGCCTCACGAATCAGAAGCAAAACTTCATCATAATTCTGATTTTTAATTCCTATCTACTTAGCTTTATGTTTATATAGCCTCTTGATTGTTTGTTCTAGGAAGATATTAAGCAAGTGTTGTTTTGATTATTTTTGTGTTTTAAAGTGTCGAGATAGTTGTAGATTTTCTAAATAGATAATTTAACCTATATTTTATCTTCTTAATATCCAAATTGTTAGCCAGTATACTTTTTGATGTTCTTTGTGGAGGGCATCAACTTAAAAACATGAGTTTTTTTTTATTTTATGAAAACAAAGGATACTCCTAAAAATGCTCATGTTCCCTGACAAACTTGACAGGGGTGGGAGAGAATTAGATTATCCGGAGCAACCCATAGTGCAATCGCTAGCAGCCTACCTTTTGCTGTTAGGAGATACTTGGCTCAATTAAACTGTAGGCTAGAAAACATTCTTTGGCATATAGCACCGTCTGTTTTACCTATGTTTTTAAAGTGTCTTTATTTATTACAACAGCCAGAGTGATGCAGTTGGGTCTTGGGTCTTAGTGTGTGTGCATACATGAGAAAAAAATAGGGGAATAGATAAATAAATTTTTTTCTCTAATATTTTATAAACAGTAAACTAGTAAATATAATTCACTTCATTACTTCCACGTGGAACTAACTTTGTCCCTATTTTGCTATACTTTTTGGGTAACATGTTACTCTTCGTAACTTTTTATTTTTTCTTAGCATAGGTAAAAATTTGGCCTCTTTAGTGGACATCTGTGACTATATAGTATCTTTTATTTGCCTGCTCCGTCAATATGGGATTCAGAAATTTGTGAAAGCAAGACCAGTACCCCACACAGATGGCCGCAGGGGCTCTGTCAGAGGTCATGTGCAGTGTTTAGGGATGGAATGAACCCTGCATTCAGGCCTGGAGTAGCCGCTCACAAGAGGTTGGGTGTTGGGGGTTGAGTTTCCCTGGGCCACAGTCCCCTGATCTGTAGTATCAAAGATGGGCTCTGTGACATCGAGTTCCTTTTGTGCTCTGTAGCTCTGGGACTCCATACAAAAGGCAAAGTCTTCCTGCTGCTGGTTGAAGAGTGGAAAGTCATGGCTCATAGCTTACTTTTCTGGGCTCTCACGGGTTCTAGGTTTCTGCACACCACAAAAGAAGTATGTGACTTTCATAAGCATCCTCAAAGAGGCCCTACCTTCTAGCCCTAGTTTTCAGTATGAGCACATAGTGTGGATGGCTCCTGCTATCTCACAGAACACGTCTTCTTCCCAACAAGCCCGGCATGTTTGTGGTGGAGGAAGACGGGAGGCATGGCTTCCTCCTGGACTTCTCTGCCCCGACAGAGCCAGCTCTTCAGTCCTCAGCCTAGCAGCTGTTTGCTGTGGCATTTGCAGGTGAGGCCTGGGAGGTGGGACAGATGCTACCCATCTACAGGGACCTGGGGAGAGTCAATATTGAAAGATCTGGTTTGTTTCACTTGGTCTCCACCTGTTGGAAGCTGTACCTGTATGGACACATAAAAAGGAAGAGACAGCGAAGAATTGCTGTACTGAAGCAGCATACGTTTCCACTGTCCCTGAGGCTGAAGAACCAGGCTGAAGTTGAGAGCAGCAAAGGAGCAAGAAAAACAAAGACAGAGGGGAAGAATGCCCCAAAGCCTAACAAGGACTCAGGAAGAGCCACCGCAAGCAGGGTTCAAGCCTACCTCCCACTCTCTCCCCTACTGGGTGACCCTGTTATGATTTGGAAACAGTGTGAGTACCATCCTTCCCCAGTGGTTCCTGTGCTGGAAGCTTGGTCCTCTGTGCAGAGGTGTGGAGCCTCTTGGAGACAGGACCTAGGGCAAGTGCCTGTGCCACTTCATGTGCTGTCCTCTGCATAGATGACTGCACCTCTCTGTGGAACCCTGGATAGTGCCCTGGATTTCAGACTGTTCCAGAAAGAAAAAAATATGACCCCCTAATCACTCTGCTTCCTGTCTCCCAAATGCTCTTATCATGATGCCTTTGGACATATTGCAATGTGACCAAAAAGTTCATGCCTAGACAGATGCCTGTGCCAAGTTCATAGACTTCTAAGCCTATCAAAAAAATTAAACCTCTTTTCTATATAAAAGATCTGGCCTCAGATACTTTGTTACAGTAATAAAAAATGGACAGATACCCTCCCTAAGCCCCAACAAGGCAAAAACACACACAAGAGTATAAAGGTCACCCAGGTGGTCACTGCCCACCTCCTCCTCCTATTATCCATGTCCCCATGCCACAGGAAAAAGGGACCATCAGGTGTGAGTCCCGTCCATTTTCCTCCCCTCCATCTCCCCTCCTTACTATCCTTATCTTCCCACCCACCCCCAAGACTCTGGGGCTCCCTCTCCTTACTTTGGCTGTCAGTTCTCCCCCGCCCCATATCAGTTGATCACTCCTTCTTCTCCATCCCTCTTCTTTTATGAGACTCTTGGCCCTGACCTACAGATACCCTTGAGTCTCCCCACCCTCTTTCTCCTTTTGCTCCCACCCCATCTGCCCCTACTGCTCCTTGAGAGCAGTTTCTCTTTATTTTTCTATTTCCTCACATCCCCTTTATTCCAAACCCCTGTGTCGGGGGCTTCCAGCACTCCACCAAACAAAAGTGAAAGCAAAGCCCAACCCCAAATCCTCTACTCTCCCACCAAAAACCTTTACACTGCTAATTCCAGGGTTTCCCATATGCATTTACCCTTCATTCACTGCACTAGCATGACCTGTGTGTCTATTGCATGTAAGGCACATAGACTAGGAGGACACAAAAATTCTGAATGAAACCCAAGTGCAGCCCATTGGTTTTATCTACCCCTTGCTTCTCAAGGTAGAAAATGTCAGCCTTTTCCTGAAGTTGGTTGGGTTTGGGCAGGCAGAGAAACCAGAGGCCAGGGGCAGTCAGGTCGAGCAGTGAGCTGGGGGCATGGTGAAGTTGGCAGGGGAGTGGAGGGAGTTTAGAGGCTACAAGAATTTATGTTTCCTGGTACTCCCAAAGCCTAGCAACGACCTGAGGAGGCAGGGTTTGCAGCAACTGCTTGAGCTGCTAAACCAAAGGAAGCTACTTAGCCAGGGCAGGTGGCCTGAGTGCCTGCCATGGCCCTGTCCTGCCATATTCCACAGATAGCTTGCATTTGTCACAGTCTCTGTCACACTACACTATGGGTATCAGGTCTGTGGCTGACTCCTACTATGCTGCAAGTTCCCAGGAAAATGCCAAGGTCTGACATAGCTGTTCTCACAATGCAGGGTGAAATAAGAATGCAGGCCCTTGTTCAAAATGATGAAGACTTTTAAGAAGGTAACAGCAGAATGCTAACTCTAACCAGAAGCTCTTCTAACTGTGGGCCCACTTGTTTCAGGAGTCCCATGCCCACTAGCTGGTTTAGCCAGGCTTCCAAATTATCTAGTACGGGTTCAGAAATGCTCATTTCTAAAGGAGTTCACTGGATCAGGAAGCCATGCAGCTGTGGAGAAAGGGGAATAAAGATCCTATCACTCCTGTGTTTAAGGCTGACTACATATCCTAGGACTAATCAGTGAATAGCTTCCATGCCTCAGTTTCCCAAACCCATACTTGAGAAGAGTCATCTTTGCTCCACCTCATCTTCCCTGCTGAGCACCAGCAAGCTACCTGACTTTCAGCACTACACAGGACAGCTCAGAGTCCACCAGCAGCCAGGAAGCCAGGTACAGGTGAGCTTCGCAGGAAGCAAAGTTTTAGCACACCAGACACCAGCATGAAGCCCAGGGTCCCCTAGGGTTTGTTCTGTGGAATGACTGGGAGACTAAGAATGACTGGGAGGCTACAGGGAGGTTATCTCTTGATCTATGTAGCAGACTCATGGACATGAAAACAGGAAGCAGAAAGGCATCCATGTGATGAGAAACTAAGTCTGTTATTCCACCTGCAAGACGGTGCAATCAACAATAATGGTGTTAGTAGTAGGCATAAACACATTCAGCATCTTTCATGTACTAGCTACTACACTATACACAAATGTGTGCCCTTTTAGTTACACACTTATTTAGAGACACACACAAGATGTGAGAACCGTTAACTATTCACAAGAAAGCCTCAGTGAGGCCATACCTGACAAGCTGGAGTAGAAAGGTTCAAACCAATGTCTGTCTGTGGGCTTTAGACCTGGGTACTTGATTGCTAACACCCTATGGAACTGTGATAGGCAACTGACCAGACAATTTAGGAACTTAGTGAGACCTCATCTTAAAGTAAACAATGAAAAGGATCGGGAGTGTAGCTCAGTGCAAAAGACTTGGGTTCAATTCTGAGGATTAGGAAACATAAAAGAAGAAAGGAAGATAAAGAAAAAGAAAGAAAGAAAGAAAGAAAGAAAGAAAGAAAGAAAGAAAGAAAGAAGAAAGAAAGAAAGAGAAATGGAAGGCTAATCCAAGCCTACAAGGTGATAGTATTAATCTCCTTTAAGCACAGAATAAAAAGGTCATTGCCTCTGATACAGCTGACTCAATCTCTCTGACCTCGGCTTTCCCCACTGTAAATGGGGGCAGACAGGCTTTGCATCATATCATCTCTGTGTCCCTTCCATGTGTCACCTTTGGATCATGACAGGACCTCTTTCCTCACGTAGGGCCAAAGAAGTGCATCCCGCGCAACCTGTTCTGCTACTTGACGGCCATCGCTCAAACTCGTGGGTCGGAGCAGCCTGGACTCAGAGGAGGAACGCACTTAGCGCTAACCTTGGGGCCGACCTGAACAAGCACGCACCAAAATAAGCGGGAAGAGCCTGAGCAAGGGCACATCGGAGAGGGCCGGGAAGGTCGGCTGTCCTGCTGAAGAGGAGAGGGGTCCCATCCTGGGCCAGCGCGAACAGCTGCTCTGAAGGGCAAGTGTTTCCAAGTTTTTTAGAACAGGGCTGGAGGGGGGTGCTGATACACACAGCAGCCAACAATGGTGAACTCATCAGGACGGCACGGGGAGTCGGGGGCGGGGCGGGGCGGGGGGGGCGCTGTGTCTGGGTTCACAGGCTC
>PVJX010025629.1:0-26560 GCA_004027295.1 Dolichotis patagonum | reverse complement strand
TGTTTTTCTTTGCATCATCTTGTAGCTGTTGAATTGTTGTTTCCTGATTGTTATTTTTAAAAGATCTTTCCTTTCCTGTTCACTAACTGCAATCTTATCTTCTATGTCTGAAATTCTATCTTCACTTTCATTGAGGCAGTTTTTACAGCTTTCAATAGCATTTTTGATTTCCTGTATATCTCTTTGAATCTGCTTTATGTATTCTGCTTGTTTCTTATAGTGTTCATTCAGGGATTCTTTCTGTTTGCTTTGTTCCTCTAAGTTTTTAGCTGTGTCTTCACTACATGTGTTCACTATTTCTTTCACTACTTTTATCAATTCTTCTTTTACCTGGGCAATTATTTCTAATTTGAATTTCTCCATAGCTTCCCCTAGTTGCTTCTTTATTTCAGTTGATATCATTTCAGTCATTTCAGGTGTATGGCTTCTATTTTCTTCTATGTACATGGCTCCCAGGCTTTCTTGGGATGGGCTGGTGATTTGAGCCTACATTTTGGTCTTTCCTTTTGTCATTTTTCTTTATTTCCTTGGTTTGAGTGGTGTTCCAAAGCTTCCTCTGGGTGTATTGCAAATCTCCTACTGCACCCTCAGCTACTGGAGCAGTCTCAACTCCTCTTCAGGTACTTGGCTCCCTAAATTGAGAGGCTGAAGCAGGGTGTGGAGGACTGAGGCCAGAGAAACCCCAGGGCACAATCCCCTGTCTTAGGGGTGTGGATATGAACTCAACCACTGGAAGCCCTGGTCTCAAGCTGTCTCCAGGCCAGCCCACTTGAGTCCAGAGTTCTTGTGTAAGGTTTCTGCCTCCTGGACTGAAACAAGACTGCTGAGCATGGTTGACTGAGGCCCTGCAATCTGCTGGACCCAGTCCAGCATCCCAGTAGCTCCCCAGAAACTCAAAAGCCGGAATGTAGGTCTCCAACTTTCCCCAGGTCCCTGGAACTCACCTGGGGCAAACTGCCCACCTCTGCAGATTCTTGGCTCTCTTAATTGAAATGCAGAAGCTGGGCATGGAGAACTGGGCCCGGCAGAGCCCCTACACACAATCCCCTGTCCTGGGGCAAACTCCATCCCTCTGCAGATTCTTGGCTCTCTTAATTGAAATGCAGAAGCTGGGCATGGAGAACTGAGGCAGCAGAGCCTCCAGGGCACAATCCCCTGCCCTGGGGGTGTGGATATGAATTGAGCAGCTGGCAGTGCTGGTCTCAAGGTTGTCCCTAGGTCAGCCCAATTGAGCCCAGAGTCCTTGAGCAAGGTTCCTGCCTCCTGGACTGAAATCAGGCCTCTGAATGTGGTTGACTGAGGCCTTGCAATCTGCTGGACCCAGTCCAGAGTCCCAGTAGCTCCCCAGAAACTCAAAAACCAGAACGTAGGTCTCCAACTTTCCCCAGGTCCCCAAACTCACCTGCGGCAAACTCCCCGCCTCTTCCTCATATTTTTCTTTCCTAGCATTGCTGTGTTCTCCTGTTAAGTGATGGATCTTTGATTTTTAAACATGCCAAAACTGCTTCCTTCTTTCACCTGATGGATGAAGACAAAGGTAGAGACAAAGGTAGAGAGAGAGGGAATCCCCAAAACATTTTCAATTCAGTATGTAATCAAAATATTTAAGAAAGCTGCTTCCTGCAGGGAGCCAGCATGAGCAGAGAAAACCAGACAGCTCCACCTCGACCTACTGTCCACTGCCACCAGAAGGCTGCTTCCTGCAAGGAGCCAGCACAGGCAGAGAACACCAGCAGATCCACTCCCACCTGCAGTCTGCCACCACCAAAAACCTTGCTTTCTTCAGGTAGCCAGCAGGAGCAGGGACACACATATATCCCACCCACAAGCCACCATTGGAGGCCCTTGCTTCCTTTGGGCAACCATCACCCACCAGGAGAATCAGACAAAAACACCCCTGTATGCCTGCCCCCATTGTGGAAGACCCAGTGTAGACACACATGCTGATAGAAACAGTCCCAACTCCACACCCTGATCAATCAGGAAATCCCCAGTGTAGCTGCACAGGTCTGAAGAAGCCTATCCCATGCCCTGCTACCTCTCTGTAAACCTTGGGGTCAGAGGAACCCAGATGCCTGTCTAATTTTCCTACATTGTGGAGGGGCTGCCAACATGGGAAGTGCGTGGGGCACCACAACCAGCTCACTGGGAGGAGCCCAGGAGAATGTCAAAATAAAGGAGCAAAAGGTAATCTGAAATCTCCAGCCCACACAGAACAAGCCTGGAGTCATGGAAGCAAATGGAAATTACACACTTGAAATCTTCAAGAGGTTAGCAACTGAAGTCAAGAAACAACTTCATGAGACTGCAAAAGTAATCAAATCAGAAATAATGTCTCAGGTAAAAGAAGAAATCACAAATATAATGAAAGAATTGCTCAGCATATCTAATAAATACATATATAAAAAAGAGGAGCATAGGAAAATGATGGAAACCCTGAATGAACAATATAGAAAGGAATTACAATGCATGAAACAGATTCAAAGAGATATCCAAGAAATTAAAAACTCAATCAAAAGCTGGCAAAACTACTTGAAAGAGACTGAAGATAGACTTTCAGACCTTGAAGACAGGATTGCAGTTAGCAATCGTGAAAGGAAAGGTCTTTACAAAGAACAAGTAACCAGGAAATAACAATTCAACAGCTGCATGATGATGCAAAGAGAAATAATTTAAGAGTGATAGATATCAGTGAAGAATCAGGGGTTAACACAAATGAAATAAAAAGGCTATTTACAGAAGTAATAGCAGAAAACTTCCCAAACATGGGAAAAGGATCTGGTATACAGATAAGTGACACACACAGAACTCTGACTAGCCATAACCAAAGTAAATCTACACTCAGATGTATAATAATCAAGATCCCAGAAATTCAGCACAAAAATAGAATATCAAAAGCTGTTAGAGAAAATAAACAGATCACCTATAAAGGAAAACCAATCACAATCATGACAGACTTGTCAATACAAATCATCAAGTCAAGAAGAGTTTGGAATGAAGTGTTTCAAATTCTGAAAGATAACAACTTCCAACCCAGTTTAATGTACCCTGCAGCACTATCTTTCAAAATTGATGGAAAAATAAGATACTCCCATGATGAAGAACAGCTGAAGAAATTCATGACCACAAAATCAACCCTACAGACAGTGCTGAAGGATATTCTAGAGAGAGATAAAGATGACCACGGTTCCAGGAACAGCAGCAGAGAAGGACTGCCAAACAGGACAAGCAACTCAATGAAAAAGAAAAGTGGAGGACCGACAGCAGGAGGATAGCATGGCAGAGACAAACCAATGTATGCTGGTTGTAACCACTAATGTAGATGGCCTCAATTCAGCAATAAAAAGAAAGATAGGCAGAGTGAATCAAGAAACATGATCCATCAATATACTGTATACAAGAAACACATTTAACTCCAAGGAAAATTCATAGACTGAAAATCAAAAGGAAGCAAATAATTGTTCCATGTGACAGGAGACCAGAAAAAAGCAAGGGTAACTTGTCCATCAATCACAAGATGGATAAGAAAGATATGGTATTTTCATACAATGGAAAGCTAGATGACTATAAAATAGGATAATCTCGAGACTTTCTAGGTAAATGGATGGAACTGGAGATCATATTCATTGGCAAAACAGTTTGGATTCATAGAGGTGAACCCTAGCATAAAAAACAAGAGTTAGTGGGATAAAAAAAAATTATAAAAGTGATAAGGGAGGAAACACCTGGGAGAAGGTGGTACCACTGTTAATTTCTTATTGTCTCATCTTGAACTCTTCTATTGTTTTCACCATTGTATTAGGTTTGTTCTGTTCTGTGTTGTTTTGTTAGATTTTCTGTGTCTGATGGTAGGGGCAACTATTTTTAACATAATGGATTGCATTGTAGTAATTGTGGTTGGTTTCCTATTATCTTGTTTTGAAGTCCTATAATGCTTTCATTCTTTTAATTGGTTTTATTCTGTTTTGTTTTGTTTGATTTTATTTTGTGTCATGGTATGAACAGCTATTTGCAGAAAACAAAACATCATGATAACCACTGTAGATTTCACATCATCTTGTTTTTAAGTCCTATAATGCTTTTATTCTTTTGTTTTGATTGGTTTTATTCTGTTGTGTTTTATTTTATTATGTGTGATAAGTATGGACAACTATTTTTTAAAAATGAGACATTATAGTAACCATTGTTCATTTCCTGTTATCTGGTTTTGAAGTCCCATAATGCTGTCATTCTTTTGGTTGGTTTTATTCTACTTTATTTTGTTTGATTTTATTGTGTGCGAAGGTATGGACAACTATTTTGAAGAAAGCGAAAGCAAGAGATATTATGATAGCCACTGTTCATATCCTATAGTCTTGTTTTGAAGTCTTGTATTGCTCTCATTGTTTTGTTCTTATTTGCTTTGTTATGTTTTGTTTTGTTTTGTTCTCTTTAAAATAAAAAAAATTAAATACTAAAATATTTCATATTTATTTCTTTGTAGTAGGTCTTTAAAGTCAAGTGTGTTGCAGTGACATCAAATTCTCTAAGCCAATTCTGTAATATTGTAATTCTGACTAGCTACCTTTCAAGTGCTTTCTACTCACTCATGGGTAATAGCTACTATGTTGGACAGCACAAGAGTTAGAAGTTAATGACATAGACTTTGGAAACAGAAGGACCTGACTTTGTATCTTGATCCGTCACTGACTAACTTAACCCTCCTATGCTTCATTTCTGCATCTCTAAAATGGAGCTAATACCACTACTACCTCCTCAAGCTAGCATGAAGGTCAAATAAACTTATCCATGAAAAGTCCTCAGCACACACACACACAGTGACAGCATGGCCACCATGTGCCCGCCTCTGTGCTATGCAATTTACATGACTAATTCTCAATAAATTGTTGTGCTTATTATTCTTGCTTAGTGCTGATTTGACAAGAACCGAAGCAATTTCTCCATCAGATATCAGATACATAGTTTTCCCCCACCTCAGTTTTTTGTCCTATAAAATGGCAATAATGAGTGAATCTGCCACTGGAAATAAAATAACTTTCCTGCTTAGTAGTATGATGCCTTAAAATATTCACATTAGTTTGGGACTCTTTGGCTTATAATACTAGACCACAGCAATAAAGACAAAAGTTATAGCCTTCTGTTTTTTGCATGTGCTTTCAGATTAGTTCACTTCAGTACTCCCCTAGGCAGAGAAATTGTTCTGAGTTTACAAAGCCCCAAACTAATTTGGGTCCTGTGGTGCTTTTTTTTCCTTTACAGAAAGAGCTTTCCAAATCCATTTCAGCCACTATTTCTAAATTATGAGTGCATAAAAAGAGATACGCCTTTTTTATAAGGTCTCATAATTCACCTTCATATAACACAGGTGATAAATGTAAGAAGGCAGCTCCATGTTGAAATATGTATAATAGATATATTACTGTATCTACTGTATATTTTCATTTTGGCATGCAATGAGCTCTCCTTCACCTTATGATAATAAATTGCATAACCTCAGCCATATAGTAATATTAAATAACAGGGCACAAGTAAATCATTGTAATATTTTATACCTTGTAACTATTTCCAATTTTGGATCTCAAAGTCCTTTATAAACACAAATTAATTAGCTCTAGGCCCATATGCAATTAGCTTTAATATACTTCCAGAAATTATAACACAGAAATAGGAGAAAGTCAGCCATAAGCACTGGTTTTGTTTGGGTGTTTTTGTTTTATTTTTGTTTTGTTTTCTTTCCTTTTGAGACAAAATTCACTGTGCAATTCAAACTGGCCTTGACCTCACTTTGTAACCTAGGCTGGTCTCAAACTTGCAATAATCTTCTTACATTTGCCTCCCAAATGCTGAGATTACAGGCATGCACCACCACATCTGGCTTCAGTTTTCTAAAGGTTCACAGAATGGAAATAAGTGGCTCTCAATAAGTGATCTAATTCTCCAGGGGAACTTGGTAATATCTAGAGACATCCTTAATTGTCACAACTGGGTGAGAAGAGATGTGCTATGATTTATATCTAGCAAGTCGATGTCCCCCCCCCACCAAGCCTAATGAGACTGGACTTTTGGGAGGTAATTGGATCATGGGGCATGATAGCTGAATGTGCTGTTGGGAGGTGGGACCTGGTCTAAGAGGGGTTCACAGAGGAAAGGGAAACCTGGAAGAGTCTGACTCCTCCCTTCTCACTCTGCTTCCTTCCTGGCTGCCAGTGATGTGATTGGATTTCCTTCACCAGACCTATGCTGCTTCTGCCTTGAAGCCAGATAACCACAGAGTGAAAATGTGAACCAAAATAAACTTCTCCTCCTTTTACTTTCAGTCACGTGGTATTGTATCTCATAAATAGGAAGGTGACTAAGAGAGGAGGCATTACCAGCCCCTAGCTGGCATCAAAGACGCTGCTAAACATGCTCTAATGACTGGGACAGCACTACACAACAAAGAAAACACTAATTTTTTTAAAAAAAAATAATAATTTCCTTCTACCAGAAAGAACAGGAAATTTCTTTTGGTTTTCCACTTTGTTAAAGATATTTCCTCATTTCAGGGGGAAAGTGAGGCAGTTCCCACTGAGAAAGAGTTCAACTAGATCTAAACATGAACTTATTAACTATGAAACCAAATCTGAAAGAAAAACTGACATACGAAGAAATTAAGTTACTGAATAAAAAGGTCCCATTATCAGCCAGCTAGAGAATCAGAGAGTAAAGAACATCTTTCTCTCTCTACCATCTTCCCCCAAAAGAAGAAAAGAAAAAAGAAATGACCAGCGTTTTCACACAAAGAATAAGTTTTCACACACCTATATGGCATTCATGATGACAATCGCTTACCTCAGAATGTATGTCATTGTTTATCTGGAAAACAGGCACAAGAGTAGTGTGTATCCCACATGGCCAAACAAGATCTTTACAAAAGTTCTACCATCTGTAGGACAAGTTGTTCCTGAAAATGTTAGATTAGAATGCTGAGCTCTTTTTGAAGAAGAATAAGGAGTCATTGATACAGATTTGTATAGTTGAGAATATGAGTAACTCTCTCTGATTTCTTCTGCTTCTTCCTATGTGAAATATTTGCTCAACATCTTGCTTGTGGATGTGAAAGTTGCTATGAATTTCTTTCTCACATAGTTGCAAATCACCTCTCCCACACTACCCAGTGTTCCTTTCTGATTATGTGGGCAAATAGATGATTCATTACTAAGGTACACTATAAAGAAAATAGACAGAAGTCATGGGATAATTCAAATATTTGGAATAAGTGGAAATCTTATTCAAATAAAAATAAAACACCTGACTTGTTTAGCATTCTTTCTCCCAGAAAAGAATAAAAGCTACTGAGTAAAAGAACTGCTAATTCTGACTGATGAAAGAAGTCTAGAGATGGGCATAGTGGTGCATGCTTGCAATTCCAGCACTCAGGAGGTTGAGACAGGAGGATTTCCATGAATTTGAGGCAAGCCTGCACCAAATAGTCAGTTAAAAGCCAGCCTGAACTATGTATCAAGGCTTTTATTTAGGCATATGCCTTGGAATTTTAGCTTTCAGAAAGTTAAGTAAAGATAAGTACACTTTTATGGTAAAAGATTTTGAAAAGGACAATGGCTCACAAAGATTGGAATGTTCTCAGAAATGCAGTTCTGATTTGGTAATTTTAAAAGTATCCCAGCGGAAAAGGAAAGATAAAAATATTCACAGTACGTTGGGTATGTCGGCACACACCTGTCATCTCAGTACTTAGGAGGCTGAGAAGAAGATCGCCACTAGCTCAAGGCCAGCCTGGGCTACATAGGGAGTTCAAGTCCAGCCCAGAATACACATCAAGACCATGTCTCATAAAAACAAAACCAAACAAAATCAGAGGAAATCAATATTTTTGAGGAGCTGAAAATCTAAATGAGGTACAAAAACCTTGGTTTGCAATCAAATTTGTTCAGGAAACAAACTTGTAATCCTAAGCACTTGTATATCAAAGTGAATTTCACCGTAAGAAATAATGTAAATTCAGAGGATTCCTTTCACAACCCAAACATATTCATATAAAAATGATTATAATACTGTAGGATAACACAACACAATAAATAAAATACAAAATATGAAGGAAAATAAACAAATTAACCTGACCCTATCTTTGGAAATCTTCATGACTGATGTGAGACAGATGAGAGGAGAGTTATTGTGTAGGGTGATTTTCACTGTCACTAGTGAAATCACTGCTATCTGTTAGCTTAGAATCTTTCTTTTTGTGCAACTTTAATAAAAAAGCCTATCCAATGACTCTTTCTTTTGCCTTCTTTTGAGGATTTCACAGAAATGTGACAGATTCATCATTCAAAATGCTACAGCCTATTCAAGTGGTGCTTATGTTGCACTGTTTCCCACATTTTACACATATCCTTAATCTCATTTGAAGCCAGAGATTCTTCCACCTTTATCTCTTCCTCCTCTGATAAGATCTCTTGCATATCTTCTCCCTGTTGAGAGATGATCATCCACAATCCTGCAGAGAGAGAGAGAGAGAAACAGAACCAGTGGTTCTGTTATGATCATGCGATAAATCAGTAAAGGTAATATACCACATCAACAGAGCCAAAGACAAAAATCACATGATCATCCCCATAGATGTAGAAAAAGTCTTTGACAAGTCCAACACTCATTCATGATAAAAACCCTTAAAAAATCAAAAGAAATGGTTTTTATCTCACTCTGATTAAAGTCATCTATGACAAACCAACAGCCAACGTCATACCAAATGGACAAAAACTGAATTTTCATTCTAAAATTAGGAATAAGACAAAGATGTTCACTTGCCTTCACTCTTATTCAACATATTTCTTGAAACTTTAGCCAGAGCAATTAGATAAGAGAAAACAATAAAAGTAATAAAGATAGGAAAGGGATAAGTTAAATTATCATTATTTGTGGATGACGTGATACTCTACATAGAAAACCCCAAAACTCCACTAAAAGACTGCTAGATTTAATAAACAAATTCAGTAGCATAGCCGTATACCAAGTCAACACTCAAAAATCAACAGTTGTCCTCCACATGAATAAAAAAATCACTGAGGAAGATATTAGAGCAATAATACCTTTTACAATAATATTCAAAAAAATGAAATACCTGGGAATCAATCTAACAAAGAATGTAAAGGATATCTACATTGAAATACAGCACTCTAAAAAATGATATCGAAGAGGATATCATAAAATGAAAAAATATCCCATGTTCTTTGGTAGGAGGAATCAATACAGTGAAAATGGCTATATTTCCAAAATTTTTGTATAGATTTAATGTGATCCTGATGAAAATTCCAACAACATATCTCACAGAATTAGTGAAAACATAGTAAAATTCATTTGGAAACAGGAGAGATCTAGAAGAGCAAAGGCATTCCTGAGCAACAAAGACAAGGTAGGGAACATCACAATCTCCCACTTAAAGTTTATAAAACTACTGTGATAAAACAGCATGGTACTGGTAAAGAAAACAGACCTGAGGATCAAAGGAATAGATAAGAAGATGCAGAAACAACTCCAGATATACTCAATTACCTTATCCTTAACAAAGTTACTAAACACATTCACTTTAACTAATGGTGCTGGAAAAGCTGAACCAATATCTTTCCCCATGCACTAAACTAAATTTGAAATGGATTTCAAATGTCTAAATATTAAAACAGAAACATTAAATCTGATGGAAGATAGAAAAGGTGAAACTCTTGAAGACATTGGTGTAAGTAAAGACTTTATGAATAAAACCCCAATCTCACAGGATCTATCACAAAGAATCAACAACTGGGCTCTTCTTATTAAAAAGCTTTTGCATAGCAAGAGAAAACACCAAAAGAGTCAGGAGATAGCATACAATATGGAAAAGAATGTTTGACAGCTGTTTGTTAGATTAAAAAATTACTATCAAGAGCATATAAAGAACTCAAAAACAAAAAAAAAATCAGAGCTCCCAAATTTAAAGACCCAGTACGAAAATGGGCATCTGAGATGAGTACACACTTCTCAGATGAAGAAATACAAATGATAAATAAATACAAGAAAAAATCTTCAACATTATTGGTCATTCAAAGAGATGCAAATTAAAACAACACTGAGATTCCATCTCACTCCAGAAAGAATGGCTGTTATCCAGAAATCAACCAATAACAAATGCTGGAGGGACTGTGAGGGGAAAAAGGAACTTTTCTCTTCTGTTGGTGGGTATATAGATTGATGCACTCACTGTGGAAATCAGTGTGGAGATTTCTTTAAAAACTAGAACTAGAGGTTCCATTTGACCCAGCACTATCCTCCTGAGAATCTTCCCAAAAGAATTAAAATCATAATGCCACAGTGACATATGCACACCAATGACAATGACAGTGTATCACATTGGTTTGTAATAGTCAAACCTTGTAAACAACTCAATTGCCCAACAACTAGTGAATGGATAAGGAAGATATGATTTTTTATTCAATAAAGTACTACTCTGCCATAAAGAAGGATACACTTGAGTCATTTCTAGGAAAATGTATGTACCTTGAGTTCATACTCTTAAGTGAAATAAATTGGACACACTGAATACTGCATTGTTTCTCTGGTGTGAGAAACCAAAAATGTAAATAAGAGAAAGGGGAGGAGGAAAGTGAGAAAAGTAAAAAATAAATGAGAAAAGAAGGAAAACATGGAAATGAAACTTTTTTAAAGGGAGAGGGGAGGAGTGGTTGAAGGGAGGGCAGTGGAATAGGGAAAAAATAAGTCATATCATGTACCGATACAAATTCTCTACATTGAACATTATCATGATGTATATGTAAAATGTACCAATAAATCTAATTTTAAAAGTAAAATAAAATTATAAGAGAAAAAAACAAAAGCACCTACTTAAATTGAAGACACTCATAACTAAGATCTAAACAATTCCACTTTACATGTGGGCTAGAGAAACTCTCAACTGTTCTCAAAAAATTATGTATGATAATGTTTATAATAGCATAAATACTCAAAATAAATAAAAGTCCATCAAGAAAGAAATAATATAAAAAAATTTAAAATTTATACAATAGAATATTATACAGCATTAAAGCTATAAAGAGTTAAATCAACATAAGTGCATATCAAAAACAACACTGAGCAAACGCAAAAAGATATGTTGAACTTTATCAAAATTAAGAACTTTTGGATCCAGAAATACCACTAGTGGGTGTATATCCCAAGGAGATGAAATCAGTAAGTCAATGAGATATCTGCACTCTCATGTCTCATAGTCAAAATTTGGGATCAATATATATATAATGTCCAACAATGGATAAATGCATAAAGAAAAAGTGATATGTATATAACACTTCATTCAGTCACTCCAAAAAAAGAGCACCTCTTCTCATTTGCAACAAGGTGAAGGAATCTGGAGGACATTATGTTAAGCAAAATAAGCCAGACTCAAAAAATATAAACACTGTATGATCTCACTCATATATGGAATCTTACAAAGGTGGCCTCATAGAAATAGAAATTAGAACAGAGCTTAACACAGATGGAAGGAGTGGGAGAAAGGAGAAGGAGAGGTTGACCAGAAGAACAAGGTTATACACATACAGGATGTCTTGGTTACTTTTTACTCCTCACTGAGACAAAATACCTGATGCCCAAAGTTGGGAAAGGGAAGGTTTATTTCTTACAGTTTTTGGAGGTTTCAGTCCATACTCAGTTGGCTCCAAGGCAGGGTGGCATGGCGGGGCCGCAGTTCATGGCGGCTGCAAACAGCAAGGCAGAAAAGGGCAAGAGAAAGAGACACACCTTCTTCCTGCCATTACATCACATCCTGGCTCCACCCCCTAGGAGGGTGTAGCACTGACACCATCAATCCAAGCACTAGACAATGAACCAGTCACAAATGTACAATGCAAATACATGAGGCCTGGGGGCCTCCGACATAAACCATGACACAGGAAGAATAATTTCTGGTCTATTATTGCATAGCAGAGTGACTGTAGCTAACAGTGAGGTTCAGTATTTTTCAAAATAGCTAATGGAGAAGTTTTTGAATGCTCATCACAAAGAAATGATATGAGGTGATGCATAAGCTAGTTACTCTGATTTCTTCATTGCAGTATGTACACATTTCCAAACATCGCATCACATCCACATACATATGCAATTATTACATGAAAATTTAAAGAATACTTTTTTAAAGACACAAAAATTATATTTTGTGTTCACAAATACTATCAGGAAAAGGTAAAGATAGCTTTATATTTAGAATACATAAAGAACTTTTCCTACTTAATAATGAAAAGCAAACAATCAAGTAGAATACAAACTATTTTAATATATGTTTCTCCAAAGAAGATATTTAAACAAGTAGAAAGCATATGAAAGCATGATTCTCAATGTCATAAGTTACAAAAAAAAATCACTATTATAACAAAATTCTTCACACTTCACATGCAGCAGGATGGCTTGCAACAAAAAAATACATTATAACAAATGCTGATGACAATCTGGAGAAACTAAAGCCCTTGTACACTGCTGGCAGGAATGTAAAATGGTTCGGTCATTTAGGAAAACTACCCAGAATTCCTCTGTTAATATTACCATATACCATCCAGCAATTCTACTTCTACATATGTACCTGAGAGAAATGAAAATGTATGTTCATAGAAAATTCTGCCCATGATTGGTTATAATAGCATTATTTATGAAACTAAAAAGTAGAAATAATTCATCTATCCACTGAAATATTGATAAATACAAGGTAATATATCCACTGATTATTAGGCAGAAGTGAAAAAGAACAAAGTACTGACCCATGTCACTACAAGGATGAACCATGAAAACAAGAAAACAAGCCAATTGCATGATTCCTTTTATATGAAAATCCCCAAATAGTCAAATCTATAGAGGTAGAAAGTAAAATAGTAGTTCACTAATGCTGAGGAGAAAATGAAATGTGATAGTTTCTTTGGGGATGATAATAATGTTCTAAAATTGATTGTAAATATACTGAAAATTATCAAGTAAATTTATGAATTATATATCTCAATAAAACTGTTCTTTTTTAAAATGGTAAAGCTAAACACAGTGTGTTTTATTTTTAGGTTGACTCTCAGAACAGAAAAGGGATATTAGTAGAAAAGCTAATGAAACCTGAGTAAAATCTCAAGTTTAGTAAGTAGCAATATAGCAATGTTGGTTTCCCAGCTTTGACAAATTCACAAGGTAACATAAGTAATACACAAATACACAAGGTAACATAAGTAGATAATATATAGGAAATCAGGTGAGAAGTACTCACTATACTACCTCTACAAACTTTCTGTAAATCTAAAATTATTTCAAAATGTAAAGATGTTCTAAATATTCAACAAAAAAATGATAATATAAAATAATTAAATAACATTTATAAACAGGGAGAAACTGTGTTATTCTACTTGGGACACATGTAAGCAATAAGATGAAAATATTTATGGATATGATAAGTCAAATTCAGAACAGCGGTTATCTCCTGGCAAGAAGAAAGCAGAATGGAAACTGTAAAATATTGTAAAACTTTTTTAACTTTAGAACATTATAAAGTGAATACAACAAAATGTTAAAGTGCTTACACCTAGTGGTATGTATCCAGGTCTGTGCTGTATTATTCCTTATATGTCGTGATGTGTTTGGAATTTCCTTTTGAATAAAAAGCATGAATTGCAGCATCTGAGACACTTCATACCTCTAGTACTAAGGTTTGCGGAATTTAAAGAGCATGACAATGCACTTCACTGTTATTGTAAAGACAGTATAATGATTGCATATGGTAAGAATTGAGTTATTGTTGTCATTAATTATTATATGCTAACTCGACTTCAGTGAGAACTGCCTAACAGAGTAGTGAAGCCCTGAGTGCATCTGTGGGTGACTGACACGAAGGCCAGCAAAGTGAGGGAGAAAGACCCCAAAAGGCTTGAAACTTGGGTGGAGTAAAGAGGGAAAGAAGAGGGCAACATGCTCCCTTATTGGAGGAGCTCCTTCACCATAGCCCTTGGATGTTGGTGTCTGATTTCTTGTGCCTTCCAGCGTAGACACCCTGGTGACTGCAGTGAGCTTCCAGTCTTCATCCTTTGACTGCTCACTGGTCCTCCAGTTCTCCAGCACATAGACAGCCACTTGGGGGTCCTTCAGCCACTGAGTCCTCAAAAGACCATCCTGACTTCCACTTCTGATCCACTATGTCTACCTAATAAATCCCTTTACATAATTATACATTTATTTTATATTGATTCTGTTCATCTGGTGAACCCTGATTCATAGTTATGGGGAGCACCACTGTTAAGGATGGCTAGTCATTCACAAGAAGAACCCGTGGATTTGTCCTAAAAACCAAATAGCTGTGTGGTTAGGCCTCTCACAGCTTAAAATTGTACATACCATGAACTTGGGCAAGCCATTGCAACTCTTCAACTTTTGAGGTGCTCTATGGTAAAATGGAGAGGATTACAGTGTCTCTCACACTATGTTGGGGGGATTAAATGAGGCAAATCATGTGGACCAGTGAGCTGCCCCCCAAGTGACATTTGGAAATGTCTGGAGATACATGTATTTGAAGTTGCCTCCCATGTAGAAGTCAGAGTGCTCCTGTCATCTAGTGGGCAGATAGGAAGGATGCTGCTGAATATCCCACAATGCTCAAGACATCCCCAAGATGGAAGAATTATCCTGTCCCAGATGCTAACAGTTCTGAGATCAAGAACCCCTAGCTGAACCTTTGACACAGTGGTCAGTGTGCAGACAGCACTCTTCAGTTAGGTGCCATTTTATTGTCATCATCACCATCATAATGTAACACCAGGAGAGACCTGAATACATCAGTACCTCAATGGATCCCCTGTTGCCTTTGTAATAAGTGTTTAAATTGACCCAACACAGTCTTTACCACAGCTGAATGACTTGCTGGCCTTGAATAGAAGAGGTGCATCTCTCTTTAGCTCATGGCTCTGAGCTGCTCTTCCCCACCCCTCTACTATCATTTATTTCCACTTTGTAGCTGCATTAATTAACCCTGAGAAAGATCTGAGAGCCCAATGAGAGGAAAGGACTTTCGCTTTCAGAGATAAAGCTGTATCATTATCAAGCCTCTGCTGCACAGCACAGGAAAGCAGCCTTCAGAAAGACTGTTCTGGGCAAACAGTGGCAAATTATCCATTCTTAACCTTGGGATGCTTTTCAAAAGAAAATACTTTAAAAGAAAAGAAAAGCAAAGACAAAACAAACAGTAGCCAGTTAAACTCTGTATCCACTTCCAGGGTCAGCACAAGAAAGATCCTCCTCTTTTGGTCCCAATATTTAAACTGCTGAACTAGTACACAGAAGATCAACCACCAACCACACTAAAATGATGTGGGGGTGTGACCATATAGTCAATTAGGCAGTTTTCTATAAAGAAATGTGCTCCTCTATAAAGCAATAGCAAGTCTTATAAGGAAAGTTGCCAGCCCCTTACAAAACAAGAGCATTTTGAACAATGTATAAAAAAGAGTTTCATAATTTTAATATTTCCATCTCTTGCTCTCTACCTTCTTCTCTCACAAACCACAACCAAGCCCATGGGACTTGAACTTAGGATTTTTGTCTAAGTTATTTTCCACTGAGGTAGACAGAAGCATTAATATATTCCTAGTTTAGGGCCGGGGATTTAGCTCAGTGGCTTAAGTGCCTGCCTTGCAAGCCCGAGGTCGTGAGTTCGATCCCCGGTACCAAAAAAAAAAAAAAATATATATATATATATATATATATATATATATATATATATATTCCTAGTTTGAAAGGCAAACTATGTGATCAACTGTTAGGGCAGGAATGCTTTTGATTCTGAGGCAAATGGCTTTCAACACTGAGCTCTCCACAACTTTTCTTCCATTCTTATTTCTAGAGCTGGATATTGGGAGAGACACCCTGAAGAGAGGACAGTTTGACCCTTACTGGCTAGGGAAAATGCATTTGCAGGACGTAATCATATTTTTCCCACTGGGGAGATGGGAGTACACTTAGAAAAAGGAGGTCATAAATTCAACTCAGAAGTGGGAGAGGTAAAGTAAACTAGGGGAGGTATCTGAATGAAGGTCAGTCAGTTCCAGGGTGAGAAATTTACCTCTTCAGTTACAAGTCTTCATATACACTTTCCCATAGCCCGAACTGAAGGGAAACTCATAATCCCAGAATATTTTCTTGGGATTCATCACCGTGGCTGTCATCAAGCATAGAAGGCAAATCAATACAGAGTTCTCCTGTTTCTGAAATAAGAACAGAATGATTCTATACTGCACATTATTTCAGCACTTACATTCCTCTCTTTCTCCCCATAAATACTATTTACTAGAAATCCTCATCTGGAGTTCTCCTTCCTGATTCAGTTCTCCCAGGAATCCTCTATAATCACCTCAGCCAAGACCACTGAGCTTTGTCTCTCTCCGACAACTGGGAGAATACACTAATTGTTTACATTTGAGCATAATTATATCTGCCTTGGCAGCTGTTCATATACTGACCAATATTTTTCTGCGATTTCTTTTCTCTGATTCTTTCTTGGTAGTAGAACACAATCCTCTTTTCACATATTTCCAGGTAAAGGAACTTTTTACTTTTTATTTCCTGGATCACAATGCTTTAAAACTCTTTAAAATATTCAAAAATTTTTATTGGGTTTAATAATCCAGGTCCCCTGACCTGGCTTTGTCCTGTATCATGCAAGTGTGAGTGCACATGAATATGTTTTGGGAAACAAAGAAAAAGATACGATAAACACATCTTTTGAGGCCATTAATTATTGGACACTTATCCAACAGGTAACAAAAACCCAGAAATTGTCAGAATGCCATGTCAGTTTCTGCCACTGACACCCAGATGACATCAGCAGCCAAGGGAAGCCTTGGTCACTCCTCCCCCACACCCGGATGACCTCACCATCCCACACACCATCAGCCACCCCTTCCACCACCTGCAGTACCTCGGTGGGCTGTTGGGAGCCTCAGTAACCCTTGGCTATAACATAGAAAAAAAGGTTTGCAAAACTAATAACAGAAAATTAAAAAAGAATCAAATATACAGATAAGTCAGCTATGTAGAACTCCAAACAGCCATAACCAAAATAAATCTACACCTAGACATATAATAATCAAGATCCCCCTATTATCTTGTTTTGAAGTTTTGTATCGCTTACACTGTTTTGTTTTGATTGGCTTTATTGTGTTTTATTTTGCTTGGTTTTATTTTCTTTAAAATAAAAATTACCAGAAACAACCTACATAAACACATGGAAATTAAATAACACCCTCTTAAATAACCAATGGGTCACAGGCGAAATTAAAGAAGAAATTAAACAATATCTACAATTCAGTGGAAACAAAGATGCAACCTACCAGCACCTGTGAGATGCAATGAAAGTGATCCTAAGAGGGAAATATATAGCAGTGCATTGTCACATCAGGAAAACAGAAAGAGCATAAATAAAGAACCTAATGCTGCACCTGAAGCTTCTAGAAAAAGAAGAGCAAGTCAAGACCAAAGCTCATAGAAGGGTGGAAATTATAAAGATCAGAGCAGAAATTAATGAAATTGAGATAAAAAAAATACAATTAATGAATCAAAGAGTTGGCTCTTAGAAAGAATAGACAAAATTTATAAAACCCTAACCAAACTTATCAATCAAAAAAAGGAAAGAAAAAAACTGAAATTCACGTAATAAGCAATGGGGACTGGGGATTTAGTTCAGTGGCATAAGCGCCTGCCTTGCAAGCTCACCGTTGTGAGTTCAATCGCTGGTACCAATTTTTTTTAAAAGTCTCTTATGTAATGAGCAATGAAAAGAGTGAACTTACTTACAGATTCTGTGGAAATTCAGAAGATCATCAACACCTACTTTGAAAATCTTTACTCACATAGGCTGGAAAACACAGAAGAAATGAACAGATCCCTAGAAACATAAGAATTATCAAAACTGAATCAAGAAAATATAATAATTTTGAATAATCAAACATTAGTTACTGAAACTGAAAGCATAATTGAAAACTTACCAACAAAAAGGCCCATATCCTGATGGAATCATGGCTGAATTCTACAAGAAGTTTAGAGAAAATTTAATGCCAATACTCCTCAAACTCTTCAATGAAACTGAAAGGGGAAGCAGTACAATCCTAACTCATTCCTGAAGGCAGGTATTACTCTGATGCCAAAACCAGAGAAAGAACCAACCAAAAAGGAGAATGATAGGCCAATGCAAAGATTCTCAATAAACTACTGGCAAACAGAATGCAACAAATCATCAAGAATATCATACACCATGACCATCCCAGGAATGCAGTGATGGTTTAACATACACAAATCAGTAAATGTAATCCACCACATCAACAGACCCAAAGACAAAAATCACATGATTATCTCAATAGATACAGAAAAAGCTTTTGATGAAGTCCAACACTCATTCATGATAAAACCCTGCAGAAACTTAGAAGAGATGGTATCTGTGTCAATCTGATAAAAGCCATCTATGACAAACCAACGGCCAATATCATACTAAATGTTCAAAAACTGAAAGCTTTCACTCTAAAATCAGGAACAAGACAAGGATATCCACAATCACCACTCCTATTCAATGTAGCTTTGGAAATGTTAGCCAGAGCAATTAGACAAGAAAGAGAAATAAAAGGAATAAGGATACAAAAGGAAGAAAAATTATCATTATTTGTAGACAATATGATACTCTACATAGAAGACCCCAAAAACTCCATCAAAAGACCACTAGAGTTAATAAGTGAATTCAGCAGTCTAACTGGATACAAAGTCAACACTCAATAGTCAATAGCATTCCTGTACACAAACAACAAACTCACTGAGAAAGAAATTATGGAAATAACACTTTTCATAGTGATAACCAAAAAAAAATGAAATACTTAGGAATCAATATAATGAAGGATATAAAAGATCTATACATTGAAAACTATAATATTCTAAAATAAAAAGGAGATTGAGGAAGATATCAGAAAATGAAAAGATATGCCTTGCTCTTGAATAGGAAGAACCAATATAATGAAAATGGCCATTCTTAGGCTGGGGATTTAGCTCAGTGGTATAAACACCTGCCTGGCAAGCTTGAAGTTGTGAGTTCGATCCCCGGGACCAAAAAAACAAAAAACAAAACAAAAAATAGCCATTCTCCCAAGACTGTTATACAGATTTAAAGCAATCCCAATCAAACTACCATTAACACAGACCTAGAGAAAACCCTAAAATTCATTTGGAAACAGAAAAAACCTAGAACAGCAAAAGCAATCCTGAGCAACAAAGGCAAGGCAGGAGGCATCACAATCCTCCTGACTTGATTCATCACTGACTTGAAATTATACTACAAAGTACAGTGAAAAAATCAGCAAGGTACTGGAAAAAAAAACAGACCTGAGGATCAATGGAACTGATTAGAAGATGCAGACACAGCTACAAAGACACTCAGCAAACTTATCTTTGACAAGGGGGCCAAACATGGTCTCTGGAAAAAGATAGCCTCCTTAATAAAATGATGCTGAAAAAACTGGCTTTCCACATGCTGAAGACTAAAACTAGACCCATGTCTGTCACCATGCACTAAACTAAATTCAAAATGGATCAGAAATCTAATTATTAAAATGGAAACCCTAAATCTACTACAAGACAAGATAGATAGAAATCTTGAAGATATAGGGGTAGTCAAAGAGTTGATGAACAAAACACAAACTGCATGGGAAATACTTCAAAGAATCAACAATTGGTATCTCATCTTATTAAAAAGTTTTTGAACTTCAAAAGAAATCACCAACAGAGTGAAAAGAAATCCCACAGAATGGGAAAGAATTTTAGCCAACTGTCCCTCAGACAAAGAACATTCATTTATCTAGAACATATAAAGAATTGAAAAACATCAGGCACCCCAAATTCAAAGACCGTCTCCAAAACTAGGCATCTGAGATGAACACACATGCCTCAGAGGAAGAAATACAAATGGCAAATAAATACATGAAGAAATGTTCAATATCACTGATCATTCAAGAAATGCAAACTGAAACAACACTGAGATTCCATTTGACTCCAGAAAGAATGGCTGACATCAAGAAATCAATCAATAACAAATGTTGATGGGGCTATAGGAAAAAAGAACACTTCTCCACTGTTAGTGGGAGTGTAGACTGGTACAACCACTGTGGAAATCAGAGTGGAGAGTCCTCAAAAACTACGATTAGAGGTCCTGTTCAATCCAGCTATTCACCTTCTGGATATTTTCCCAGAACAATGGAAAACATCATGCCACAGCAATATATGTGCACCCACATTAAGAACAGCACAATGTGTAATAGCTAAATCTTGGAAATAACCCAAATACCCATCAGCCGTGGAATGGATAAAAAACACGTGGTACTTTTATATAATGGAGTATTACTAAAGAAGGATAAATTCTTTTTATAGGTAAATGGATGCAAATTGAGACCATACTCATAAGTGAAATAAATAAAACTCACTTGTGTAAATATTGTATTGTCTTCCTAGAGTAAAAAAAACTGAAAGAGTAAGATCCAAAATACATTCACAATAGATGTTGTGAAAGGGAAAGGGAAAGAAAGTGCTCAAAAAGAAATAACAACAAGGATGGGGGAAAGGAGAAAAGGAGGAAAGGAAAAAATTATATGTATATAGGTATACACATATATATGTGTATACACACACAAAATAGATAACTATATTACTAATCTCTGTAGGTTCATCAAAAAGAACAGTTTGTATTTTCATCATTTGATTGATCATTTTTTTGCCAACATCTTATAACTTGAGCCATTACTTCTAAGACAGTAATATGCAATATATTAACTAGTATTAATTTCCTATTTTTAAAAACTCAGCATCATTTCTATCTTTTGTTTTGTTTTGTTTTTAAAATAAAAAAAATTTCTGCCACTAGGCCCCTCTTCTAAAATGAGGAAATGAAATAAGGTAATGGGAGGTAAATTAGGAGGGGGAAAAATTAAAACAAAGTTAAAACACCTGCTTTTTCATGTCTTTCCAGAACTGCAGACTGAGCTGAGAATTTCTTTTAGCTCTGATAAAATAATGACTGCCAAAGATATCCACATCCTAATCCCGAGCATCTGTGATTTGGTTATGTTACATGCAAAGGAGAATTGATGTTGCAGATGTAATTAAGACTGTTTTTCAGCTGACTAATAGATAAGGAGATTGTGGTGGATTCTCTAGAGAAACCCAACATACTCTCAAGGATCTCTTAAAATAAGAGATCAGTCAGAGAGAGATTTGAAGATACTATGTGGGTGACATTGAAAGTAGAATGAGGGGCTATAAAACCAAGAAATACAGGGGAATCTGGAAAACACAGTGGAAGTAGATTTTTCCTTGAGTCATTTGGAACTTCTGACCTTCAGAATAATAGGAAAACTGTGTTGTTTTAAGCTACTAAGTCTGTGGCAATCTGGAATAACTGGAATAGGAAATTAATATATTTCCTCACTCATCAAACTCATGATGTCCTCCTCTAAAATTAAGAGGGAGGCTATACAAATGCAGGGCATGACTTTAAAACCTGGACCAACTGTTCTCCTGCATCAGAACTACAAAGGGGTAAAGGGATCAATGCATCACTATAAATCCTGGCCCACTTCAGATCTACTTCTTCAAAGTTTCTGGAAGTTCAGGTTTCCAATGCCTCTGCTGAGTCTTTTACACACTGAATGTAAGCAACACTAACTGGGAAATAGAGCCTAGAATACCAGAGACCTGCCCCTAACCAGCAATTAGACTTGTGTAAGTCATATCCCCTCCCCAAGTCTATTCAATTCTTAACAGACTGATCTACACTGTTTCCTTTCTTTTCTTAATTTTCTTATTTAACAAAGTCATGGTCAAACATAAGTTTAGCACAAACTTCAATGTTTCTTTGTTTAAGTGATCTCTATATAACTACAGTGTGAACTATAATTCTAATCTAGTAAAATGTAGACCTCGACATAAAAAGACATTTATGTCATAATCATTAATAAAATGCAAATCAAAACCTCAGTAAGATACCACCACATATCCATTAGAATGGCATAGGAAGAAAGAATGAATGCAAGAGAGGAAAGAAGAAATAAAGAAAAAATGAATGAATGAAAGGAAGGAACAAGGGAGGGAAAGAGAGAAGGAGAGAAGGATAAACAAAGAGAGAAAGAAAGAAAGAAAGAAAGAAAGAAAGAAAGAAAGAAAGAAAGAAAGAAAAAGAAAGAAAGAAAGAAGAGATTGCTAAGGACATTGGGAAACTAGAGCCCTTGTGTAATTTTGGTGGGAATACGAAATGTTATGCCCACTATAGAAAAGAGTATGGTAATTCCACAAAAACTAAAATAGAATTGTCATGTAATCCAGCAATTTGCTTCTGGTTATATACAGAAATATATTAAAAACAGGAATTTCAAGCCAGGTGTGGTGTTGCAAGACTGTAATCCCAGCACTCTGGGAAGCTGAGGCAAGATTCACAAATTCAAGCTGGGCAGCTTAGCAAGACCCTGTCTCAGATTTTTAAAAAAAGAAAATCAAAAGGTCCAGGGATATAATTTGGTGTGAAAGCTCAGTGTTCGATCTTCAGAACCAGATAAAATATAAATAAAGCAGAAATTCTAACAGATGTTTAAACATGCGTGTTCGTGTCAGCATTATTTTCACTAACCAAAAGGTAAAAGCAACTCAAGTGTCCATCAACAAATGGATTTTTAAATAAAATGTGGCACATAAATACAATGAAATAATATTCAGTCTTAAAAAGAGAGGAAATTCTGATACATGCTGCAACATGGGTGCCCTTTATGGACATTGTGCTAAGTGAAACAAGCCAGAATACTATACGGCTGCCACTATAAGGTACCCTAAGTGATCAAACTCATAAAGACAGAAAGTGGAAGGGTGGGTACTAGAAGCAGGCAAAGGAAATGGAAAGTTACAGTCCAGAGAATAGGAAGAATTGGTTTTATAAGATAAAGATTTCTGGAGATGGAAACAGCAAAGTAATATGGATGCTACTACTGAACTGTAACGTGAAGGTGGTTAAAACAGTAAATTATATGACATGTATTTTATTAGAATCTAAATTTTTAATATAGAATCACAAAATGTCTAAGTAAGTGTTAGCTGACTGCGGGTAGAGAGAACAACATTACTGCTGAGCATTTGCTTCCCCCAGACTAAAGTAAAATGTGGTTGAGCCCAAACACACTACTGCCCCCATGTTACCATCATCACACAAAGACAAGGACAAACAGCCTTCCATGTTTCCTGTCACCCAATTTAGGTCTGTATTTATGGGTTATCTGTACCCACGGGGAGTAAATACTCCTTGCTGCAGCCTCATCACGTATGTGGCACAGTACATCTGGGCTCCTTTCCTACAGGAGTTTCACACTGGATACATGGGATGCAAGGAGCTGGATGAGATCACTCCTCCTGCATTCTCCAACCCAGACACCCCATCTAGCCGTGAGGATGCTCAAATAGTGCCGCCTCCTGCTCTCTAATTAACCTCTTAGCTTGCCCAAGCTAAGAGATAAATTTACTTACACTCCAACTAGATAATGATACGCCAGTTTAATTAGACATTTTATCTATTTCCTGTATTGAGTTTATCCTTGTTGCAAGGAGCTATTAATTTAATCAGCATTTCCCAATCACAATCAAGCAGCCTTTAATCAGTATAGACACATGAGTTCAGAGAAGAGGGGGGAAAAATATATACATCTACAAATCAATAAATATCCAATCCTAAATTCAGTTAACAAAGCACACTAGGAATAGAATTGGACTAAAATGGACAATAGATAAACAAAGTCCAGTGGAGTTGATGCTGACCAGCTGGACAGCACTGGGAGATGACTAATTTGATGAATATTTCCCCCACAGCTCTCTGCCTTTTGGCCTTGGCAATGGATTGGCTTATTTCCACATGCTTTCTGGCACTATGGATGAGTCAGTGCCCTCCCTAAACAATGCAGTCTCCCACAGCCAGAAGGGCACCGAGAGGGGATTAGAGACAGCAAGCAACTTGCCAACAGTCTGGGTGTGCTCAGGGACAGAAAGAGCAAGACTTCATGTTCCCACTTTGATCACAAGAAAAGAGGATAAATGATACAATGCCCTGCTGGGTGGTTAAATGCTAACATGCTAACATGTGCAGCATGGGACACTCGCCAGAACCTGGCAGCTCACCTTCGCAGAACTGGAAAGTCAGGGCAGGGCCATTCACTCTCCCCACGCCAGGAGGCCACTCAGCCCACAGCAAGGCAGCCACCTGATGGAGGAGGCCGGGTCCTCCTCCAGGTGTCAGATGAGCTCACTGCTGCCACGGGGTTGTTGGCCTCTCCACTAATTCACACCAAATTAGACAGGTCCAAGCAATTGCTTTTCTAGGATTCACTTCAAAAGAGTTGATTTCTTAAGCTACTGAATAGTAAGAAAAAACCACTACCCTGGGAACAGATTGTGTGTGTGTGTGTGTGTGTGTGTGTGTGTGTCTATCTAAGAGGGGAGCAAAAAGGGGGAGGTAGAGGGAGAAAGCCATTGAGATTCTAAAAAGTACACACTTAGAACTAGTTCACTGTCCCAAACCAAATGCTGGTGATCAAAGGGAATGCCATTAATGAGTGCTGCATGCACAGAGTTAATCAGAAATGTAGAATTTGAGGACTGTGTTATAGCCTTCAGTCACCACCCATTTCACGCTTCTTTTTCAATTACCCCTTAGGTAATTAACTGTGCAGCTTAAATGAAATGTGTAGAATTCAGGAGAGATTAAAACCTTATTCAGTCAGTAGCAAATGCTTTAGCATACAGAAATTTAGTAAGATGATAATGGGGAAGAAACTGCACTAACCCTTGCTAAACTAGGCTATGCCGAGTCTGTGGCATGCTGTCTAAGGCATGCCACCATGGAGGCATGACAGAGCACTCAGATGCCTTAAAAGCCAAGAGCACCCAGTCATCTGAAAGCTGCTTGTTCTCATATCTTCACCCCAATTCCAAATTTCCCTGGCCCTCCCAGGAAAACAGAAAATATAACAAATATTATATGGGGGTTGTTTTTTCTTTTATTTTGGTACAGCTATTTAAAAGACTGTCTTTTCTTCTCCCAAATTGTTTAATATTTTTCTTACTCATTCTTCTAAATTAGCAAACAGATGTCCTTGATGAGACAACCAACTTTTTAAAGTGAGCCATTTGTCAATTATTCTTAAGCAAAATGAACTTCTTAGAATCATGCAGAGAATAAATGGAAAATGTGTGGTTTCTCTTCCAACTCTGTCCACCAGACAATCTGGATGATCTTGCAAAAGTAACTTACACTTGTTTGTTTTTCAATCACTCATTCATTCAAGCAACAAATATTTACCCCACACTCTCCATAGCAAAGAAGACAGTGCTAGGCATCATGCAGAGACACAAAGAGGTACAGAACAGAATCTCCAAGGAGATCAAAGTCTCCATGTGAAGTTCAGAATATGCAAAGTTCCCAAAGTCAAGCACAAATAAAAGGCTACAGGAATTCAAAAAGAAATCCCTTTGGCAGGGGGGACATTCCTAAAAGACTTTGTGAAGGAGACCAAATTGGAGTTGGGCTTTTTAAGGATGTGTGAGATTATATAGGCAGAAAAAGCCCTGGAAGATCAAAGTGAAGCCTGGAGCAGAGTGGCTATAATACAAAATGTGTTCAAGAAGTAGGGGCATATTTGATGAGTTGGCAGAAAGGCAAAGCAAAATTAAATAAAGTGAGGGAATATTTTGAGTGCAGGCTAAGGATGTGAGGCCCATCTTCCCATCAAGCCTGATGTTTCAGACTGAATAAAGCAAAGAAAAACAGACAGCAGGAGACCAATTTGAAGGCTAAGACATGAGCTGGTATGATGGCCATAGTAACAGGGGAAAACATGCACTGAAGCAAAAAAACCTGAACAAAAGAAATGCCTCCAAGTTCCAGAGTTCACCTTGGGGATAAGGAGGATATTAAAGATTCCTGAAATTACCAAGAAGATGCCAAGGATAATGATGGTGATGACATTAAGAATTGAAGCTGATTGGAAAGGAACATTTTTCCATTTTAGAATGTTTGAGACTTTGGTGCTGGCCAAAGCTCCAGGTGGAAGTCAGTGGGAATGTAAATGAAGGAATGTAGTTGGAGAGAAATCAGAAATTTCTCAGCTTCAGAAGTACATCAGAATCTCCTAGAAACTGTCTGAAAACACAGATGTCCAGGGAAGAACTCAACCAATGAACAGAAGGAAGTTTCTAGCCCATTAAGGAGTCTCCCTTTCCATTTTCTGGTGGATACAGTGTAGGAGGAGAGGAGCTCAATGGATATAACTCAAACTGACAAAAATGTAAAACAAATTTACCCTTGATCAAGGGTCCTAGACAGAGAGAAACACCTTGATATATTTTTCATCTTTGTCCCACCCAGACAGAGCTACAAAAGAGAGTTAAGAGAAAAACAATCCTGAATCTGGAATCTTGGATTTCCGACAAATCAAGGCAG